>CAUYQV010039319.1:0-10018 GCA_963574575.1 Galagoides demidoff | reverse complement strand
CATTTGAAATGGGAGGGAACTAAGATGCTCTTGAGAACTATTTTGGTTATGGAACTGGTTACAATTTCATACTGATATAAAGAAACAGTTGAATATATTAATGGGGGAATAGGGAAAATCTATATAGAGTAATTCTGTATAATGTGTGTAGCTATTCTGCCCACAAGGAAACAGAGCATAACTCCCTACTCCAAAGTGTGGGCTGCACATAGGAACTTTATTCTGGAGACTATAGTTGGTCTCGAACTCAAGAGGTCAAGCAATCCACCCTAGAGACTATAGTTGGGAAAAGGGGAAAAAGTGTTTTTCATCATGGTCTGCCTGACAGACACTCGACTGTTTCACTATAATCCACATTAACAATCATCAGTCAAACTGATAATGATTTTTTTGTTTGACGTGGTAAAAATGGCAATTTACCTCTGATCTTCCTCTCCCAATCCCATATCCTCAGTGTCATTAGGGGAAGAACATCAAACTAATCCCAGTTGAGGGACATCTTACAAATACTTGAGCAATAGTGATCAAAACTGTCAAGATAAGGAAATAAGGAAAGTATGAGAAAGAGAAGCCAAAAAAAATGATTATTTAATCTATTGTGGTATCCCAAATGGTATCCTGGAATTGAAAAAGTACTTCAGATAAAACTAAGGAAATCTGATGAAATATGGATAATAGTTACTAATACTATGTCATTATTCATTCATTAAATTAAATAATGGTTAAGAAAAGGGGGAACGAGGTCTACGGGTGCTATGCAGTATGCAATTTTTCTTCAACAAGAAAAATGCTCTAAAAAGGTAAAAACAAATATATACATATGATTTTTTATTTTATAATTATATACGTTGGCTAGTGCAGTGGTTCATGCCTGTAATTTCATCACTGTGGGAGGCCAAGGCAGGTGGATTGTGAATTCAGAGGCTGGAGACCAGCCTGAGCAAGAGCAAGATCCTGTCTCTATTAAAAATAGAAAAACTAGGCAGGCATTGTCACAGGCATTTGTAGCCTTGCTACTGGGGAGGCTGAGGCAAGACTTTCTCTTTAGCTCAGGAGTTTGAGGTTGCTGTGAGCTGTGATGCCACGGTATTCTACCAACAGTGACAGAGTGAGACTCCATCTCAAAAAAAAAAAAATATGAGTGGATGGATAATTGAATTTATATATTCTAATTTATATTATATTCTAATTTACATTAAAATATAAAGAGCAATATTACACATCGAAATGCATAGTATTTATTGGAAATAAAATGTCACACATAGTCCAGGGGTGGAGTTGTGGAGGAAGGGGTATGTGGGCAAGGGAGAAGAAGTGTAATGAGTTGGCCCATGTGAACTGAGTCTATGATCCCTGTGTACAAGTTATTCCATGATCCTTAGGCAAAAGCGTAAAATCTCTGTGCCCTGAAGCTCAGAGGTTTCATTTCATTCATTCACTCATTTCATTTAAGCTCACAAGGGCTCCATGTGAGGCAGATAAGAGACTATTTTATTGCTGGGAAATGAAATGTCAGAAGGAAGACTAGGAGTTATGGGATTGTGGGTCCAAAGATAGATGGTTGAGAATATTAAAAGCTTTGATGTTTAGTAGATAAAATAGGAGGGACTACAGCAATGGTGTGCTGGAGGCAGCTCATGTCACTTTGTGAGAGTCAACTGCGTACTTTTTCTCGGACTGCACTTACAAGGACTTCATACTGGTAGTTTGAGAGTGGAGAAGACGCAAACATTTTTACCTAAGAAGTTGCCAGACATTATAAACAGTCTCCCTTCCCGCACATTCACTTCTTTCTTTTCTCTTCTCTTTTCTCTTCCCTCCTCTCCCTTCCCTTCTTTCCTTCCTCCAACTTTCCTTTCCATCCTTCTTTTCTTTCCTTTTTTCTTCCTTTCTCTTTTTTTCTTATGCTGTTTTACACACCAGTGGAACGCTCATTAGAATGGAAATAAAGACTGTCTCACTAGAATGAAAAGTTCGGTCTGGGATGAGACAGTGTACAGATGAGACAGTTTAAATTTTCAGTGTACCCAGGGGCCCCAGACGCCTCTAGAGAAGGGTCCACATTGGCACCAGCTCCTGACTACTGTCAACACCCGAGGCATTTAAGGGGCTCATTCCTGCCACACTATAAGTGTCATTGTTGTGGAATCACATTGGACTTCAGTGTGCTGGATTGTGGGGGTGCACAAATAAAGGAACGACTATTCTCGGGCCTCAGCATGAACATGATGAGTTGGGGAACACAGGTGGTAATGAGATATGCTCATATCTACCAGTTAGATGCTCAGATGATTAGATTCCTCGTGAAGACAGAGAGAAAGGAGTGACCTATGGGATGCTCAGTCAGGCACATTCATGGCATCGTGGTGGAATGTGAGAGTGCCCTGAGTTGGGGCACCTGGCTCAGCAACACACATCAGTGTGGTGGAGGAGACTTTTCCAAGGGGCTGAAGGTGCCTGGGTGAGGGCTGCAGAAACCTTCCTGAGATATTTGACAACATCATTGAAGTGACCTTGAGTTACACACTCTAGTACTTGTGACTTCAGAGAATGGCCCCCAAGAGACAAGTTTCTCAGTCTGTTTACTCTACCAAGAGAAAAATCTTCTCTGCTACTCCCAAAGTACCCTATGTCCGTCAGCTTCTATGAGCTGGTTATCTTCACCTTCTGTTATAAGTTACTTGAGTGTTTTTTTTTTTTTTGAATGGTAACTATGTACATTAATGCACTTCTGGGGTTTACACACATAATCTGAAATACTTCCATCAAACTGGTTAACATAGCCTTCATGTCATCTTCTTAGTTATTGTTTTAAAACGTTCACATTCTACTCTTAGAAAGATTCACTTGTACCCTCATAAGATAAGGCTGTATGTAATCTTAAGGACAGCACAAATAAGTGATGATCTGGTTCTGCCAAGCACCTGGCTATGCATATGGCTGGGGATGAGCACTGGAAAAGCATGTTTCAGGAGTGGTCTTTGCAAGAAACTTTGCTGCCAAGTTTGAAAGACTATTGGAATGAAGCAGTTTGACTGTCAGGTGGCAATGGCAATCATGCTGACTGTTGGTGCGTCCTCAAGTTGGGGAACATGTTTGAAGCACAGTCATCATCACTGAGGCACAACTAGTGAACGTTGGGTGGCAAACACAGCAAACCAAGTGATTTCAGAGCTGTTTTGGAACACATATTCAGCAAACCACAGAACACTGGCTTGGTGCCCAGATGTGTGCCAGATGCTGAAGATGAATAAACAGATGAGTCAGGCCTGGCTTTTGTTGCTCAGGGAATCCAGACATTGTGGTGACAGTGAGCAGAGCAAGGCATATTTGCAGGAAACCAGATTTTTATCAAACCCTACAAACCTCTGTTTATTTGTTCTAATGATTTCTCCACAATACATTGAAAGCTAGTATCGTCAGTCCCAGGGGACCTTAAGCTCTTGGATACAGAGAGAATAATACCCCTCTGAAACCACAAGCCAAGATGCTTTATGTAAATATTGTTAGAGAGGAAAAAGAGAAGTGGGAATCTTACTAAGCCATACCATTCTCTCCAAATAAATGTTTCTCCAGATGATTAAAGAAGCATCCCCTAATTGGGGTCTGTGCTGTGGGCATAGGCTGATTTGCAGGCAAAGCAAGGGAGGGAACTACGTTGGGCCACGAATTTTGTGCTGGATGATTAATCATAACTGTCAGGGCTCAGCTATGTTCTCATTGTGGGTAGGTTTTATCTTCGTGAGCCTGGAACATTCTCAGACTGACCCCGAGAAAATCTCATTTAGTTCCTCCTGGCAAATTATCGGTCTACAGAGATGGGGTCCTTGAGTTGCCAGGATGGGTGATCAGAGGGAGATGCTAGACAGATGCCTGAAGCCCTCACTGGGAATTAAGTGCTCAGTCAGACTGCAGGTCTCTCCCCTGCCTAGGCCGCACCTCTCTTCTTTAAGAGAAAGATCCCTGAAGTCCTCCCCACACCCAACTCAGGTCATGGCAGCAGGGCTGGGGAAGTGAACTCATTTTTGAAAACAGAAAATGCTACATGAATGTGAATTATACACATTGTCCTCTTCTCCACCTGCTAATAAGTAACAGGTGGCTTTAATCAGCATTCATAATACAGTCACATACCATGTGACATGATGTTGCACTCAACAATGAAGCACATGTATAAGGGTGTCCCATAAGATTCAAATATGGAGCTGAAAAATGCTCATAGTGACTTTGCAACCATCATAGCATTGTAGCAGCCACCTTAACATTCTAATATCCATTGGAACATTGTAGCATCCACTTTGCCATTGTGACAGCCTTTGTAACATTATAGGAGCCATAATACCAGTACAGGCTATAATAACATTATAGCTACTATTGTAACATCATAGCAACCATTCTAACATTGCACCAGCCACTATAACTTGCAGTGGCCATTGTAACATTGTGGCAGTCATTGCAACTTTGTGCTTGCCATTGTAGCATTGTAGCAACCACCATGATGTAGCAGCCATCATTTTGGCAGCCACTATAACATTGTAGCACAAGCCATTACCCAGGTGTTCCTGGTGATGCTGCCATAATCAAACCTGCTGCACTTCAGTCCTATATAATTATGTCAGTACATAATGCCTGATTAATAAATGACTATGCTACTGGTTTATGTATTGACTACATTATACTTTTAATCTTCACTTTAGTGTGTCCGTTCTATTTATATAAAGAAGTTAACTGTAAGCAGCCTCAGGCAAGTCCTCAGGAGGTCTCCAGAAGAAGGGCTGTTGTCACAGGAGACAACAGCTCCATGCCTGTTACTGCTCCCAGTGCGACCAGATGTGCAGGTGATAACATTGATCTGGGTGATCCTGACCCTAGCTAGGCCTAGGCTAATGTGTTTTTGTGTCTTAATTTTTAGTAAAAAAGTTTGAAAAGTAAATAAATAAATACTAAAATAGGAAAAAGCTTTTAGAATACTAATATAAGGAAGAAAGTATTTTTGTACAGCTATGCGATGTGTGTACGCTAAGTCTTATTAAGAGTCAAAAGTTTAAAAAAATTAATGTTTATAAAGTAAAAATTGGGGCGAAGTAAGACAGCCAACTAGAGGCAGCTTTCAGCAGAGGCTCCTGCCCAGAGGAAGAGATAATGGACAGAACGGACTCAAAGAAGCTGCAGGTGGGGAGCCGAGCTAAGAAAGATGGATAAAAAGTGCACATCTTCTATGCAGAGGCAAGCTGAGACTCCAGGAAAACAAATTTCAGGTATAAAACCCATCACCAAGAGGATTAGAGACCCCTCCCCCAAGAGAGAGGCTTGCTGTATGCTCTCTGCAAGTGAGCAGGGAACAAAAGACCTCTTATCTTACCCCATGGGAGAGATCTGCTAAACATCGGGCCTCTTCCAGGGATGTCCCACTTGTAAGCCTAGGCATCATCCTGCCCATCATAAAATTGAACATATATTTTCTGCATAATTCTGAACTCCCAGTCCACACTAACCCCCTCGCATGGCAGTCTGAAGCCCTGCCCCCTGCAGAGCCCAAAGTGTTTGGCAGTTCCTTGAGAGGCCTGGGCATTGTGTGGGCCGCTGGACAGCAGTGCGGAAACAGTGACACAAGTGATAGTTGGGAGGCACAGGGAGAGAGGGACATGCAGGACAGAGACATGCCACACCACAACAGTGCACAGCAGGCAGAGGCGCTCATCCCCTGGGTGAGATTTTGGGGTTCATTCCCTGATTCCATTGCTCTCTGGAGGGAGCCAGGCTCCAGCCTCTCGGGGTTGCTGGTGGCAGTGTGTGGCGGAGGTGGAGGTGCTGACTGCAGGGAGAAAGAAATTCGCCACCACAGTGCATGGCAGGCAGAGGTGCTCACACCCCAGGTCAGACTTCAGAGGTGCATTCCAATCCTGTTGCTCTTTGGAGGAAGCCAGCCTCCAGCTTCTTGGGGCTGCCAGTGGCAGTGTGCGGGAGGGTAGGGGGTGCTAACTCCCCTCTGATTGGTGGATGCACCTCCTGACCCCATTGTTCACCTGAGGAAACCAGACTCCAGCCCTTCAGGTTTTTGGGCCAGAACTGCCTGTGGATTCCTACTATTGGGTCATTGGAGACCCTTTGAACTCTCCCTGTTGAAAAGTGATTATACTGCCTGAGACAATCAGATTAGAACTCTTGACCTGGGCTGTCCACCCAGGGACCCTCCAATGTTGAGCCCTGGTTGTTTTGTAGTAGGAGTTGTAGTAGGAAGGACTGATTCTCCTTCTCCAGTTGTCGCTGGTGGGGGACAGGGTGCCAAGTTGCTTGTATCTCTCCCCAGCTGAGATTTCAGCCTAACACCGTGACTCATAAGGATTGACAGAGGCTGGATGACTACAAAGCAAAATGAGCTAGTGCTATCGCACCAGGCACAGATTTAATGCAATCCCTATCAAAGCACCAATATCATACTTTAAAGAACTTGAAATAATAGTACTTTGTTTTATATGGAATCAGAAAAAAACCCCAAATAATCAATACATTACTTAGAAATAAAAACAAATCAGGAGGCATCATGTTATCAGATTTCAGATTATACTATAAGTCTATGGTGATCAAAACAGCATGGTACTGGCACAAAAATAGAGATGTAGATCTATGGAATAGAATAGAGAATGTAGAGATGAACCCAAGCACATATCTTCATTTGATCTTTGATAAGCCTAACAAAAACATACACCTGGAAAACATTCCCTGTTTAACAAATAGTGTTATGAGAACTGGTTAGCGACCTGTAGAAGACTGAAACTGGACCCTCACCCTTCACCACTAATAAAAATTGATTCTCACTGGATGAAAGATTTAAAGTTAAGATATGAAACTATAAAAATGCCAGAAGAAAGTGCAGGGAAAACACTTGGAAATATTGGCCTGGGAAAATATTTTATGAGGAAGAACCCCCTATTAATTGAAGCAATACGAAAAATACATTACTGGGATACTGGGATCTGATCAAGCTAAAAAGCTTCTACACAGCTAAGGGCACTATAAGTAAAGCAAACAGTCAGCCTTAAGAATAGGAGAAGATTTTTGCAGGTTGTGTTTTTTACAAATGTCTGATAACTAGAATCCACAGAGAACTCATCAAACTAATCAATAAGAAAAAAAACCATTTTTTGGTGGGCAAGAGACTGAACAGAAACTTCTCTGAAGATGACAGGTGCATGGCCCACAAACATCTGAAAAAAATGCTCATCATGTTTAATCATCAGAGAAATGCAAATCAAAGCCACTTTGAGATATCATCTAACTCTAGTAAGAATTAGCCCACATCACAGAAATCTCAAAACTGCAGATGTTGGCATGGATGAGGACACGAAGGAACACTTCTACACTGCTATGGGACTGCAAACTAATACAGCCTTTTTGGAAACAAGTATGGAGAATTCTCAAGGAACTAAAAGTTGACCGACTGTTTGATCCTTCAATATCATTACTAGGTATCTACCCAGGAGACCAAAAATCATTTTACAACAGAGACATATGCACCAGAATATTTATTGCAGCCCAATTCACAATAGCCAAGTTGTGGAAGCAGCCTAAATGCAATCAGCCTGGGAATGGATAAACAAATTGTGGTATATGGGTACCATGGAATACTATGCTACCATAAAAACAGAGGGAGACTTTACATCTTTTACATTTACCTGGATAGAGCTGGAACAAATTCTTCTTAGTAACATATCTTATGAATGGGGAAAAAGTATCCAGTGTACTCAATACTGTTATGAAACCAATATATAAACACTTACACATTCATACGAATGATAAAACACAAAGACAGTCCAGAAAGAAAGAGGGGAGAGGAGAGAAAGGGTAGGGGGGGAGGGCAAGTGGAGGGACGGTATTTGATGGGATCTCACCTAATGTACACAATGCAAGGGTACATTTCAAAACAACTAAAAGAATATTATAAATGTCTTACCACAAAAATAAGTAAGCGAGGTGACAGTTATATTAATTAGGTTTATTTAAGCATTCCACATTGTATATCAAATCATCATATTGTACACCATAAATGTGTACAGTTATGATTTAATAAAAATTAAGTGAAAAGTACTTTCAGAAAATAATATAGCATTTCCTCAAAAAATGGGAAATAGAACCACCATATGATCCAGCAATTTCTCTTCTGGATATAAGTCCAAAGGGAAGGAAATCAGGGTGTTGAGGAGATACCTACACTCCTATGTCAACGGCAGCATCATTCACAACAGCCAAGATGTGGAAACAACCAAGGTGTCCATCAAGAGATGAACAGATGAAGTTGTATGTACATACAATGAAATATTATTCAACCCTAAAAGAGCAGGAAATCATGACATTTGTGGTGATATGGATGAACCTGGAGGATATTATGCTAAGCGAAGTAAGTCAGATAGAGGGGAAAAAATACTGTATGATTTCACTTACATGGGGAATCAAAAAAGGTTGAATTCAAGGAAGCAAAGAATGAAGTGGTAATTGCCAGTGGTGGCCGAGTGGGGGGAAATGGAGAGATGTTGATCAGAGGTTACAAAGTTTGAGTTGTATGAAATGAATCAATTCTAGAGATCAAATCTACCACATGTAGGCTATAATTAGTAATAGTGTGTTATACATTTCAAATTTGCTAAAAATGTGAATATTAAGTTTCTTAAAAGATAACTGTGAAGAGATGGATATATTCATTAGCTTGATTGTAGTAATCAGTTCACTATACGTACATATCAAAATAATCACAGAGTACATCTTTAACATATACAACTTCAATTAAAAATTTAAATCATAGGCTCAGCGTCTGTGGCTCAATCGGCTAAGGCGCCAGCCATGTACACCTAAGGTGGCGGGTTCGAATCCCCAGCCCGGGCCCGCCAAACAACAATGACAGCTGCAACCAAAAAATGGCCTGGCGTTGTGGCGGGCACCTGTGGTCCCAGCTACTTGGGAGGCGGAGGCAGGAGACTCGCTTGAGCCCAGGAGTTGGAGGTTGCTATGAGCTGTGATGCCGTGGCACTCTACCCGGGGGGATAGCTTGAGGCTCCGTCTCAAAAAAAAAAAAAAAGAAAAGAAAAAAAAAATAAAGTGATCTATACTGATCAGGAAAAAATTGGGAACTAAAATCTTTGATTCCCATAATTGACCTTTTTAGTGCCCCGGGGCAATGGTTTTAATTTTGTCCTATGGAAACTGGAGTTTTCATTTTTTAAAATTTAAAAAACATTTTTGAGACAAAGTCTCACTCTGTTGCCCAGGCTAGAAGTACCATGGCATCATAGCTCACAGCAACCTCAAAGTAATGGGCTCAAGCAAACCTCAGGCCTGTCTCCGGTAGCTGGAGCTACAGGGCGCCAGCTACAATGCCCGGATAGTTCTTTTCTATTTGTAGTAGAGATGAAGTCTCACTCTTGCTCAGGCTGGTCTCAAGTAATCCACCCATCTCAGCCTCCCAGAGTTGTAGGATTATAGGTGAGAGCCACTGTGCCCTGCGATCCTGGAATTTCTAGAGTTCCCCAGGGCAGCTTCTTGGGGGAGGAATAGGGGGCTGAATGAATATGGGTCTCCTTCCAAGCCCTCAGCCCAGAGCACATGCACACACACCATCCAGAGAGCCTGTTTTGATCTGTTTTATTGCTTTTCTAAATATGTTTTCCACTGAAGAAAGGATTTCCTAGCAAAAGCAAAAGAGTTAGTTGGCAACACCTGCCCTGCTGCTGTGAACATACATGGTGGCAGGACTCTCAGGCCCTCTCAGGTACAGCCTAGGAGTCTGAGGAAGTACACATGGGGGTCCTGGGGAAGTTGAAGACCAGGCTCTGTGACACCACAGGCACAGGCATCAAATGAAAAAAAATAGACAAATTGGATTTTTTAAAAAATTTCTTATAGCATAACTGTGTACATTAATGCAATCATGGGGTACAGTGTGCTGTTTTCATATACATTTTGAAATACTCTCATCAAACTGGTTAACATAACCTTCATGTCATTTTCTTAGTTATTGAGTTAA
>CAUYQV010039318.1:0-12293 GCA_963574575.1 Galagoides demidoff | reverse complement strand
AAAAAAAAAAAAGGCTCAGTTTTCTGACTTAGGCAGTGGGTGGGATATGGTGCTACTAATGAAAATGGACAAAGGAGGAAGAGTAGGTTTGAAGGTGAGCTTTTTTGGGTCATCTCTTGGTTTCTGATACACAGTGGGAATAGAAAGACAGTGCAGGGTCAGGGAGGATCAAGGAACTGTCAATTTCCAGCTCCACAGATTGGGCTAGATGTCCTCCAAGAACAAAATCATCTAGTCTCTGAGTGTCAAAGCAACTGGGAATCTCTAAGTCAACGAAGTTCTTTTTTTTCTTTTTTTTCTTTTTTTTGAGATAAGAGTCTCACTCTGTGCCCTGGGTAAAGTGCCATGATATCATTGTAACTCACAGCAACCTCAAACTCCTAGGCTCAGGTGATCCTCTTGCCTCAGTCTCCCAAATAGCTGGGACTTTAGGCAGCCGGCACAATGCTCAGCTAATTTTTCTGTTTTTAGTAGAGATGAGGTCTTGCTTTTACTCACTCTGATCTCCAAATCCTGAGTTCAGACAATCCACTTGCCTCAGCCTCCCAGAGTGCTACCATGCCTGGCCTTCAACCAAATTTTGAAAAAATTCTCTAGTTTTTTATTTTTCAGTCCAAACTCAGAGCATATGGATTCTAAGTTAGCAGACAGCTGTCACCCAGGCAGACCAGCTCTTCCTCCTTATCCAGCATCTCTTCCTGAGCACAGGCCCAGTGCCCAGCATGCTTTTCTGATCTTTCACAGCCAGATTTTGCAGTGTCTTGAATTCCTGAAATAGAAGTTCCTCCTCAATAACTACCCAATAGAACATTAGAGAACTACCCAACAGAGTCAATAGCAGATACTCATAGCTTCTCTTTTCTTTTCAAATCTCTACAACTTCTCACATATAGTTGATCTCAGTAGATCTCACAGGCACCACCCTATTTTACATTTTTTTTTGTAGAGATAGGGCCTTGCTATGTTGCCAGCCTGGTCTTGAATACCTGGCCTCAAACAATCTTTCCACCTTGACTTCCCAAAGTGCTAAGATTACAGGTGTAGCCACTGCACCTAGCCTGATACCACTCATGTTGAATCAAGGGTCTATTCTGAGAGAATACCCAGGAAGGGTGAGGTCTAGAACAGGAGGATTCTCAAGGAGACCACAAGGATACACCTGCAGGGTCCTCTCCATGGTGACTCAACTTTTAGGAATTTATAGACTTAACTTCCTGGGACCTGGAAATTTCCAATTCTGTCAAATCCTGTAGTTCTGTAGGGGCTGGAACAGCATCTCCTGCTTCATTCAAAATGACCAATGAGAAAGGTAACTGTGGGTTGGAACTTTTGCACTGGAGGTAAAAAGGGAAAGATGGAGCCAGTCAGACAGTGCAGCCATTTTGAATTCTTCTATGCCGTAAGCTCCACTGGCTGAAATAAAAGCCTTCTCCTCTTAAATATAGGGTTTGGGTGCTCTTTCTTTCCATTGGGCCTCATCTTCCTGCAATAATTCTACTCCAGTATGTCCTCACCTTAATTAATTATATCTGCAGTGATCCGATTTCCAAATATGATCACATTCTGAGGTGCTAGGGACTTAACATGTTGGGGGGGGACGCAATTGAGCCCACGTTACTTTACCTTCTGTTTACCTAAGGGCAAATCTAAGCTCCAGTATCCTCCTAAACTTTTCAAATACTATGCTTCTTCCCATTCACTACTTTTGCCCATGATTCTCCTGCTTGCAATGTCCTTCCAACTCTCCTTCACCTATATCTGGAATTGAAAACTCAAGTAGCTACAAGAGGCATCACAGTTAATCAGAATGAGTGAAGAAAACTAGATGATAAACAACAACTGATACTTTGCTTCAGTGTCACGGAGACCAGGGAGATTAGCAGGGAAATTCTATAATCTTAAGGAGAGAGCTGCTACTCAGCTGTACTCAGCTTTACACCTGCTAAATGGACTATGCAAGATTGCAGGTCCTGGATGGCCACACCTTTTGATTTTTTAAGAGATGCTGAAAAACTAGATTTTGTGGATGTATGAGAGAATGTCTTGATTTTAAAACATAGGCCACTAATTCCAATTAAAAAAATCATCTGATAAGAAAATATGTCTATAGGCCAGGTACCATGGTTCATGTCTGTAATCCTAACATTTTGGGAGGCCAGGAGGATCACTTGAGGGCTGGAGTTGAAGACTAACCTGGCAAGAACAAGACAAGTTCTATGTTTTCTACAAAAATATAGAAAAATTAGCCGGGTGTGGTGGCACACACTATTAGTCTCAGCTACTCAGGAGGCTGAGGCAGGAAGATTGTGTGAGCCCAAGAGTTTGAGGTTGCCATGAGCTATAATGAAGCCACTGCACTCCAGCCTGTGAAACAAAGCAAGACCTTGTCTCAAAATCAATCAAATAAAATAATAAAAAGAAAGAAACTTGTCTATAATCAAAGCTGAAAGCTGGCCCAGGGGCCATCATTTTTCCACCATTTCATGCCCAGTTAATTTAGTAGCTTTTAACTGCTTTAATCATTTCTAGTTCACATTCATGTGCATACATTAGGTGACGCTAAAGGAAGATAGTATCCATGTCTAGAGGAAGATTCACACACATATAAAGGTAATAAGTCCCTATAACGCTAAATAAGCGCCGAAGAAAAGCTTGATAGGAGGCAGGGAGGTGGCAATCTGGGCTTTCCAAAAGAAATGACTTTTGAAGCTGCATATAAAAGGATATGCAGAATTTTCCAAACAAGAGACCAGCCTTCCTAAATCCCTCCCATCTCTGAACTCTTTAACAGTACCTGTATTTTAGATCCATTAGTACAACATGTCTGGACCATATGGTTCATTCCTGTGGTTTAATCTAGTCACTGCAGTGGGGGCTCTCACAGTCACTGCTGGAATGTAGAAAGCACATTTTGGTTGTATGTACGAAGCGTCTGGTACAGCGTTGGGCAAGAAACAGGTCGATTTATGCCTGACAGTTGATTCTGGGCCGGGGGTGATGCAGTTTGCAGTACCCATAGAAGGGAACTGAGACAAGTGTAGGGGACGCCACAGGGGGCGGGCCGAGGGCTGGTTGTGCCTCGACCTAGAAGAAAGCCAAGGGCACAAAAGGCCCAGGCCTCCGCACCACCGGCCCGCGTCCTCACGAGGCCCCGGCCTCTCCCCACGCTGGGGCAACAGGGGTCCTCCGGCGTCTGCCTCGGAAGGTCTGCTCCCTTCTCTGCTTCCTGGAGGGACGCAGGAGCCGGGGCCCCCAACTCTGCGAACGCAGCAGGTCTCACCTCCAGGCCACCCCCAGCCTCCCGCTCGATCGGGGCCCCCTCCACTGCAGCCATCGCGTGGCCCCTGCTTCTTGGGCGCTACGCCACCGTCTCCAATCCCGCGGCGGCGCCAGAGCAGTGTCTTCCGGCGGGCCCTCAAGGACCGCGGTCTCCCAGCTCCGCCCCGCCCCGGTCGGCCCGGGTCGACCCCAGTTGTACCGACCAATCTGTGCGCGCGTTCCAGGCACCTCCCACCTCAGGGAGGCCGGGTGTCTCCTCTGCGCAGACTCGGCCAGGGATGCCTTTCGGATCTAGGGGAGCCGGGCTCTGTGGGGTCAGTATGAATGCTGGGGTGTCCTACGCCCAGCTCAGGTTAGGGCACCTGCTGGCGCCGGCGCCACGTTAACGAGGTTACCATCGAGACGCTGAGTCCTCCGGTGATCCCAGACTCGCCTGGGTGGGGGATGGGCTTCGGCCCTGTCTGGTTTCGGGTGGACCACCTCTTCCAATAATTCCACATTTCCCCCCTTTACCTTTTTAATCTTTTTCTTTTCTTTCTTTCTTTTTTTTAACCCCCTGCGTACATTTGGGGTCTAATTCATTGTGCCCTCTTTTATTATTATTTCAAAATATTAAGGGAGTAGAAATGTTTTAGGTTACGAGTCGTTTTGTAATGCTGGAGTCCAGGCTATAGATATTCCCATCCCTCAGATAGTGTTCACGCTACCCATTAGGTAGTTTTTTGCCCCTCCTCTCCATCCACCTTCTCCCTCATTGATTGTCACTGAGTGTTACTTTCCTCTATGCATATGTGTGCTGGTTGGTTTGTTCCAACTTAACAGTGAGTACACGTAGTGTTTGCTTTTGTACTCTTCTGTGATGGCTCCTTAGGAAATACATTCATCGATGTTGTTGCGTGTATAGTTCATTCCTTGTTATTGCTCATTGGAGTTGTGTTTTGTTGTATGGATATAGCACAATTTATTTAACTTTTCTCGATGGGCCTTTGGGTTGTATCCAGTTCTTTTCTATTATGAATAAATCTATTATGAACATTTTCTCTCACAAGTTTTTCTTTCTTTCTTTCTTTTCTTTTCTTTTCTTTTTTTTTTTTTTGTTAAAAACCTAGAAGTAGGATTGGAGAGTCTAGGGAAGAGGTATGTTTAACTTTATAAGGAACTACTGAACGTTTTTTCAGTGTGGTTGCTACTACTTTACACTCCCACAAGGTAATGTAGGAGAGTGCTGGTTGCTCTATATTCTTGCCAACTTTCCCCGCCTACTTTTATGCTTTGAGGGGGTGAGAAATTATATCTAATTGTGGTTGTAATTGAAGACCTTTTCATATATTTATTGGCCTTTGTATATTTTCTTTTATGAAGTGTCTGGTCAAGTCTTTTAAAATTGTAATAGGAATTCTTTATATATTCAGAATACAAGTCTTTTTATCAAATAGATGTATTTACTTCCAGTTCATGGCTTGAAAACCATTCTGAAAAATTGTACGGTAGTTCTTTATAAAGTTAAACATACATCTATTCTAGATCCTTCAATTCTATTTGTTGGTTTTTATAAAAAAACTTTTTATGAGAGAAACTGTTCATAACAGGTTTATTCATTTTCTTCTTTCTTTTCTTTCTTGATTTTTTTTTTTTTTTGAGACAGGAGCCTCAAGCTGCCCCCCTGGGTAGAGTGCCATGGCATCTCAGCTCACAGCAACCTCCAACTCCTCGCCTCAAGCGAGTCTCCTGCCTCAGCCTCCCAAGTAGCTGGGACCACAGGCGCCTGCCATAATGCCGGCTATTTTTTGGTTGCAGCCATCATTGTTGTTTGGCAGCCCGGACTGGATTCGAACCTGCCACCTTCCGTGTACGTGGCTGGCACCTTAGCCACTTGAGCCACAGGCGCTGAGCCTATTCATTTTCTTATAATGCCTTTTGGTGAGCAGAAGCTTTAAATTTTCATTACTATTTTATTCTTTCTATTATTAGGTGCTTTTGTGGGTCCTTTGCTGGCCCAAGATCTTGAAGATGGTCACTTGTTTTCTTCTAAAGCATTTCCTCTAAAGCATTTAGCTGTTATATATAGTTCTCTGATCCATATCAAATTAAGTGTGAGATAGGAGTCAAAATTATTTTTTTTTGTCCCTAAGGATTGCCAGCTATTCCTGAATCTTTTGTAGATTTTCCTTTTCTATCATATTGATTTGGCACTTTTGTTGAAAACCAATTAACCTTCTAAATATGAGTGCCATTTAATGAATCATCCTTCTTTTCCTCTCTGATTTAAGATGATGCCTTATTGCCTCTTGGGCTTATGGCTAAGATCAGTGTAGTATCTGTTGTTATCAATTTAGTATCTGATATGTCCTCTATCCAAGGACAATATTTTTAATGGATTTTGGGGCCAGGGAGATGGAATAGGAGCTTGCTATATCCACATCATCCATTAACCTGATATTGTAGTATTTCTAGAAATGATACAATCTCCCCTCCCCCACAAATAAAAACAAAACTAAATTCTACCTTGAATATAAATAAAGTTGCTTTGGCACCTGTAGCACAGTGATTACAGCACCAGCCACATACACCAACACTGGTGGGCTGGAACTTGGCCTAGGCCAGCTAAACAAAAATGACAACTGCAAAAAAAAAAAAAAATAGCTGGGCATTGTGGCGAGTGCCTGTAGTCCCAGCTACTTGGGAGGCTGAGGCAAGAGAATTGCTTAAACCCAAGAGTTTGAGGTTGCTGTGAGCTGTGGTTGGGTTGCTATGAGCTGTGACACCATGGCACTCTACTAAGGGTGATATAGTAAAATTCTGTCTCAAAAAAAAAATACATATATATATATAAACTAAGTTTATGTATGTATTTCATTGTGTGTCTTGGTTGTTTCTGTTCATTGATCTTTTTTTCTCTTTGTTCTTTGATAAACTGTTTTAATATTGTAAATTTTGGGGGACTGGCAAGGGTCCCACAAAGGATGATTAAGCCAGGGCACTTGAAAGTGGCTGTCCCCCCTCTAACAGAGTGCCATACTAGGCAAGGCTCATTCCCTTCCCTCTAAAAAGATGAGCAGCAAGCACTTCTGTGTGCCCCAAACACAAAAGTTACCACCTCTTTTGAGGGAGGGGAGGGCTGAGCAGTCTTCTCCTAGAGAAGACCAGCTCTTCTGGGCGGAGTCTACCCTCCCTGGAGGCAAGTCCTTGACAAAACCACACCTGCCCCACTGGAGCATTTCAGCCAAAGTCCCCAGCTGGTCTGGTAGTCCTGCACACAGCTGACCTCTGCTGAGGGTGGGCCAGCACGAGAACTGGGAATCTGGGCTCCTTTGTGCCTCCAAAGGACAGAGACCACTGTCTGTCTTTGCCAGGAGAGGGAGGCATGAATAGCTTGTGTGTCCGATAGCAGCCTTGCTAATCTTGTCAAGAGGGGCCTATGCCTCCTGTCACAGGCTGACCTGTGTGCATCTACCTTTCTCCTGCTTGAGCATTCTTCTGGAGTAGGAGAACATCCCATCTCTCACTGTCACAGCCAATATTGAACCCAGGAAGGCTTGAGAGCAAGTTTGCCAGCTTGGTCTCAAGTCCGGTACCCCTAGGACTCAAACATGCCATCCAGGAGCCTGGAAACTAGGAATTACCTAACTTAGTCCACCACTGTTGGCACCAGAACACCCTCCCATGGGTATAAGGTCCAACCAATCCAAATTTCCAGCAACACCACAGTGGGTACCTATTTCATGAGCCAGAGGCGGCATACCTCTCCCTCTCTACACTGAGCAACAGAGTTCCTGGCAGAGGAGAGCAGGTGAAATGCAAAGCTGTCTGTTTTGAGCTGAGGGAAGAGTTTTCAGATGAGAAAAAACCAGCATAAGAACTCTGGCAATATGAAAAAGCAGGCCCTGTCAACACCTCCAAAGGATGACACTATAGCAATGAACTCCAAACAAAAGGAAATTTTTGAAATGTCAGTTATAGAATTCAAAATATGGATCACAAATAAGCTCAATGAGAAAATTAAAAGCTAGCAAAGAAACCAAAATATAATTGAAGACATGAATAAAAATTCACAAAAAGTATACTTAAAAAAAACCCAACAACTTCTGGAAGCAAAAGAGACATTTAGGGGATTTGAAAATATAATGGAAAGCTTTCACAGACTAGATCAAGGGAAAGAAAGAATTTTAGAACTTGTAGATAAGGCTTTTGAATTAACCCAGTAGTTAAAAGTAAAAAAGAGTCAAGAGAAGTTGAGAAAGCCTCAGAGAAATATGGGATTATTTAAAACATCCAAACATAAGAATCATAGGCATCACAGAAGAAGAAAAAGAAAACAGCATGGAAACCTATTTAAAGGAATAATGAAGGAAAACTTCCCTAGTCTTGCTGGAGATTTAAGCATCCAGATACATCAAACTCCTGGAAGATTCATTGCAAAAAGAACATCACCAAGGCACATAATCTAACAGTAGACTTCTCACCAAAAACTTTATAAGGCAGAAGCAACTGGGGCCCCATCTTTAGTAATCTTAAGTAGAATAACTGTGGGCCAAGAATATTGTATCTGCAAAGCTAAGTTTCATAAATAAAGGAAGCATAAAATCTTTCCCAAGACAAGCACATGCTGAGGGACTTTGTCACCACAAGACCTGCCCTATAACTGTCAAAAGAAGATCACTTAAGCCCAAGAGTTTGAAGTTGAGCTATGATGCCACTGAAAAGAGCAGTCAATACTTCCCAGTGTAAAAACACTTGAAAATAAAAACTCACAGCTCTTAAAAAACAGTAATACAAGGGAGAATAGAAAGCAACTAGGTAATAATCAACATAATGAATGGAACAGTATCATGTATCAGTATTTTTTTTTGTTTTTTTTTGAGACAGTCCCACTCTGTTACCCTGGGCAGGACGTGGTGGCATCATAGCTCAACTTCAAACTCTTGGGCTTAAGTGATCTTCTTTTGACAGTTTTTCTATTTTTAGTAAAGAGGAGGTCTCACTGTTGCCCCTGAGCTCAAGCAACCCACCCACCTCGGCCTCCCAGAGTGTTAGGATTACAAGTATGACCCACTGCACCCAGCCTTGGGTATCAGTATTAACATTGAATGTAAATAGTGCATATGCCCCACTTAAAAGATATGGATTGAAAGACTGGATAAAGTACACAACCCAAGTATCTACTGTCTTCAAGAGAACCATTTCACTTGTTTTTTTTTTGAGACGGAGCCTCAAGCTATCCCCCTGGGTAGAGTGCCATGGCATCGTAGCTCACAGCAACCTCCAACTCCTGGGCTCAAGCGAGTCTCCTGCCTCAGCCTCCCAAGTAGCTGGGACTACAGGCGCCCGCCACAACGCCCAGCCATTTTTTAGTTGCAGCCATCATTGTTGTTTGGTGGGCCTGGGCTGGGGATTCGAACCCGCCACCTTAGGTGTATGTGGCTGGCGCCTTAGCCACTTGAGCCACAGGCGCCGAGCTAGAATCATTTCACTTGTAAAGAGTCTCATATACTGAAGACAAAGGGGTAGAAGAGTATTCCACACAAATGGTAACCCAAAGGAAGCAGAAGCAGTTTTATCTGTTTTATATAAGATAAAACAAATTTTAAATCAATAACAGTAAGAAAAAAAGAAAGATAGTATATAATGATAAAGGGATCAATTCAGTAAGAATTTATGACAATCCTAAATACATAGGCACCTAACACTGGCACTCTCAAATTCAAGAAACAAATACTATTGGACCTAATAAATAACAATGGGGGGGACCTTAACATGTCACTGACAGAACTAGACAAATCATTGAAGCAGAAAATTAACAAAGAAAGACTGGACTTAGATGGGACTCTAGGATATTGGTCCTAATAGACATTTACGGAACATTCTACTCAAAAAGAACTACAGAATATACATTCCTTCCATCAACAAATGGATCATTTTCTAGGAAAGACCATATTTTAGGCCACAAACCAAGTCTCCTCAAATTAAAACAAAATCAAAATCATACCATATATTTTCTCACACCATCATGGAATAAAACTAGAAATCAATTCTAGGGAGAACTCTCAAAATTACAGGACTATGTGAAAATTAAACAATCTGCTGCTGAATGACCTTTGGGTCAATGATGAAATCAGGATGGAAATTAACAAAAAAACTTCAGTTTGAATGACAGTGTTGATACAAGCTACCTATGTCTCTGGGAGACAGGAAAAGTTCATAGCACCAAAGAAAAGCCTACGTTAAAAAGAAAGATCAGAAATTAACAACCTAATGTTACACCTCAAGGCACTAGAAAAACAAACAAAAACTAAACCCAAAGCTAGCAAAAGTTAAATAACAAAGATTAGAGCAAAACTAAATGAAATTCAAACAAACTAACAAAAAATACAAGACACTGAGTATCCTCTAATTCAATTAGTTCTAACACTATCTACCCAAAGATAGTGTCAGATCTCACAGTCACATAAGACTTCCCCCTACTTCAGATGGCAATTGCAAGCCCTAGGTTTTGACCTTTGCTTCTGACTGGATGTGAATCCCCTTCTGGGGATAGAATGGTTCACAGAACTCAGAAAAACACTTTACTTACATTTACCCATTTATTATAAAGAATACACTAGGTGTAGTGACTCACACTTGTAATCCCAGTAGTTTTGGAGGCGAAGACAGGAGGATTGCTTGAGTCCAAAAGTTTGAGATCAACTCGAGCAAGAGTGGGACTCCATTTCTGCAAAAAAAAAAAAAAAAAAAAAAAAAAAAGAGAGAGAGAGAGAGAGAAAGAAAAAAAAATCAGCTGGGTATGGTGGCACACACCTATAGTTCCAGCTACTCAGGAGGCTGAAGTAGAAGGCTCGCTTGAGACCAGGAGTTTGAGGTTGCAGTGAACTATGATCATACTACTGCACTGTAGCCTGGGCAAAAGAATGAGATGCTGTCTTCCCCACACCCTTTGTGCAAAAAAGAAAAAAAAAGGAATATTATTAATACAAAAGACATAGATGAATAACGAGATGGAAGAGATGCATAGGGTAAGTATGTAGGACATGTGGAGCTTACATGTCCTCTTCCCATGCCACCCTTCAGGAACCTTCTATGTGCAGCTATCCAGAAGCTCCCAGAACTCAGTCCTTCTGGGTTTTTACATAAGTTTTGTTACATTGGCATGATTTATTACAATTCCATTGGCATGGTTATTGATCATTAACTGTTGTTGATCAACTTAACCTTCAGCCCCTTTTCCTATATTTGGAAGTTGGAGGGTAAGGCTGAAAGACCCAACTAAATAACCATGCCTTTGTCTTTCTGGTGACCAGTCCTGATTATAAAACTATCTAGGGGCACCGTACCACTGGCCATCTCATACAAAAGACTCTCATCACTCCAGAGATTCCAAAGGTTTTAGGAGTGGTGTGTCAGGAAATGAGACTAAGAGACCAAAAATATATTTCACAGTTTTACAACAGACCAAAGTATTAATAGCAGATGTCTACTGTCATAGGCTATAGAGGGACAGCACTGCAGGCAGCGGGAAGTATGTATAGGAGGATTGCGGCAGCTGACAGCACGTCTGAGAAACTGTAGGTAGACTGTGAGAGGCAAGGAGAATAGCATGAGATGAGCTTGGAAAGCTCCATACTCCATACCCCTTGACTCCGTACCCTAGCGAGTCTAGAAAGCCATGTACAGAATTTTTGGCTTTATCCTAAGGGTCACAGACACCTAACAGGGGTTAAACTGGGGCAGAATATATGGATTTGAAGAAGGGAAGCCACTATTTGGCTGAAACTGTCTGAGACCTCAGGTCTGTCCAGCTCCTTTTGAATTCCTGACAACAGAAATGGTGAGAAGAAATAAAATGATTGTTTATGCTTTAAACCAGTAAATTTCAGAGCAATTTGTTTTGTAGCCATAGATAACCAAAGGATGAAGCAGCTACCATGAATAATTTTTGTACCATTTTTTTCTTACATTGGTGACCAGTTTACCTCTGCCATATTCTCATTTGTCAGTGGGTTTGCTTTGATTCAGCATTTCCCCCTTTGCCTTGTGAAATCCTTCTTCTGTTAGAAGATTTGTAGTTTTAGTATGTAATAAATTTTTATTGTATAGTATTTGTGTTTTACTATAGGATGTTTGTATCTCCTAAAGGACAATGATGTTAACTAGATTGGTGGAGATAGACATGAATATTAAATGGTGAGAGATGTTCACAAGTGGACTAATTTTATATATGAAAGTTGATGGATAGATATTGTCATGTTCTGATGAAACAAGCTACCCCACTGATAACTGTGAATTAGATAATGAATATTTGAAAAATGAGGACCCCCTGGCTCGGCACCTGTGGCTCAATCGGCTAAGGCGCCAGCCACGTACACCTAAGGTGGCGGGTTCGAATCCCCAGCCCGGCCCTGCCAAGCAACAATGACGGCTGCAACCAAAAAATGGCCGGGCGTTGTGGCGGGCGCCTGTGGTCCCAGCTACTTGGGAGGCTGAGGCAGGAGACTCGCTTGAGCCCAGGAGTTGGAGGTTGCTATGAGTGTGATGCCATGGCACTCTACCCAGGGGGATAGCTTGAGGCTCCGTCTCAAGAAAAGAAAAAAAAAAGAGTCTCTGTCTTTAAAGGTTGTTCACTTGAAAACCTGATCCAGGCTTGGCACCTATGGCTCAAGTGACTAAGGCGCCAGCCACATACACCAGAGCTGGCAGGTTCGAATCCAGCCAGGACCCACCAAACAACAATGACGGCTGCAACCCAAAAATAGCCAGGTGTTGTGGCAGGTGCCTATAGTCCCAGCTACTAGGGAGGCAGAGGCAGGAGAATCGCTTAAGCACAGGAGTTGGAGGTTGCTGTGAGCTATGATGCCATGGTACTCTGCCCAGGGTGACAACTTGAGGCTCTGTCTAAAAAAAAAGAAAAGATGAAGCACAGCAATGTATTACTATATTCTTGACTCTTATTCTCCTTAGGTTGTTGGGAAGTATGGCCCTGTCTAATCACTATCGTTCTGAAGATTTGTTGGACGTCGATA
>CAUYQV010039316.1:0-16113 GCA_963574575.1 Galagoides demidoff | reverse complement strand
TAGAGTGCCATGGCATCACAGCTCATAGCAACCTCCAACTCCTGGGCTCAAGCGAGTCTCCTGCCTCTGCCTCCCAAGTAGCTGGGACCACAGGCGCCTGCCACAACGCCTGGCCATTTTTTGGTTGCAGCCATCATTGTTGTCTGGTGGGCCTGGGCTGGGGATTCGAACCCACCACCTTAGGTGTACGTGGCTGGCGCCTTAGCTGATTGAGCCACAGGCTCCGAGCCAACAATGAGCATTTTTTCATGTTTGTTAGTCATTCATCTGTCTTCTTTAGAGAAGGTTCTCTTCATGTCTCTTGCCCAGTGATATATGGGATTGTTGGGTCATTTTTTGTTGATTAATTTGAGTTCTCTATACACCCTACTTATCAAGCTTTTATCTGATTCATAATATGCAAATATCTTTTCCCATTCTGAAGGTTGTCTGTTTGCTTTGGCTGTTGTTTCCTTAGCTGTACAGAAGCTTTTCAGTTTAAGTCCCACTTGTTTATTTTGTTGTTGCTGCAATTGTCATGGAAGTCTTTTTTTTTTATTAAATGATAGCTGTGTACATTAATGCAATCATGGGGTACAGTGTGGTGTTTTCATATACAATTTGAAATATTTTCATCAAACTGGTTAACAGGAAGTCTTCATAAAATCTTTCCCCAGGCTGATATCTTCGAGTGTTTTCCCCACACTTTCTTTGAGGATTTTTATTGTTTCATGCCTTAGATTTAAATCTTTTATCCATCTTGAATCAATTTTAGTAAGTGGTGAGAGGTGTGGTCTAGTTTCAGGCTTTTACATGTGATTATCCAGTTCTCCCAATACGTTTTTTAAAATTAATTACTTTTTTTTTTTTTTTTGAGACAGAGCCTCAAGCTCTTGCCCTGGGTAGAGTGCTGTGGCATCACAGCTCACAGCAACCTCCACTCCTGGGCTTCAGCAGTTCTCTTGCCTCAGCCTCCCAAGTAGCTGGGACTATAGGCGCCCACCACAAAACCAAGCTATTTTTTTGGTTGTAGTTGTCATTGTTGTTTGGCAGGCCCAGGCTGGATTCGAACCCACCAGCTCTGATGTATGTGGCTGGCACCCTAGCCATTTGAGCTCTAGGTGCTGAGCCCCAATACCATTTATTAAATAGGAATTCTTTTCCCCAATGTATGTTCTTGTTTGTTTTATCAAAGATCAGGTGGCTGTAAGACATTAGTTTCTTCTGGTGGCTTTCTATTCAGTTCCAAATGTCAATGTCTCTATTTTTGTGCCAATACCATGCTGTTTTGATCACTATGGCCTAATAGTATTTTCAAAAGTTAACTCGAAAACTTTATCCGCTAGCTCCGAGGTTCTTTCTTCTCCATGGTCTAACCTATTTTTGATACTTTCCACTGCATCTTTACATTCCCTGATTGTCTCCTTCATTTCCTTAAGCTCCACCATGTCCTTTCTATATTCTACAGATCTCTTGTCTGACTTTTGGTTCTGTCTTTCCATTTTCTTGTCCATTCCTTTTATTGTCTTTATCAATCTTTAAATTCCCTTCTGTCAAATCCATTAATTCTTTATAAGTGGACTCTTCTGTAGTAGCTGCCTCATAGTCCCTTGGGATAGTTCTTCCGTCTTGTTTTTTCCTATTGCCGGAATTTTTCTGTTGGTTGCTCCTCGTATGTTCTTTCTTCTTGATCTCCTCTGTGTCCTCTTTTTTCTTTCTTGCTTCCTCTTTTGCTTCAGATTACCCTGGCTCACAGCTAATGTGTCAGATTTCCACTGCTCAGGATCACATGCTGTATCCAGCTCCCCAACTCCTCACTGTGCTCCCTGAGCTATGACTCCGGGTAAGGTCCCCACACCAGTATGGCTGGGTTCTCTCTTTTTCCCCAGTCATAGTAGGAGAGCTCAGCTGAACTATTCTTCTGGTCCACCATCTTACTCCAACCCTTGTAAAACATTCTTACTACCTGTGTTCTTTTCTGGTTTAACTTGTTCTATTTTAGTGTGGTTTTCTTAAATGCTAATCAGATCCACTAAATTAATCTCACAACCTGCTAATGGATCAAGACTTGTGACTTGAAAATCAGTGTAGACTGGGTGGTGCCTGTGGCTCAGTGAGTAGGGCACTGGCTCCATATACTGAGGATGGTGGGTTCGAGCCCAGCCCCGGCCAAACTGCAACAAAAAAATAGCCAGTCGTTGCAGCGGGCACCTGTGGTCCCAGCTACTCAGGAGGCTGAGGCAAGAGAATCGGCTAAGCCCAGGAGGTGGAGGTTGATGTGAGATGTGATGCTCTACCTAGCACTCTACCTAGGGTGACAAAGTAAGACTCTGTCTCTAAAATAAAGAGAGAGAGAGAAAAAAGAAAAACCAGTGTAGACTACACAATTCATTTTGAAAGGTCAGCATCAAAGAAATATTTTTGCCTTTTTTTTTTAAGACAGAGCCTCTAGCTATCCCCCCGGGCAGAGTGCCATGGCATCACAGCTCATAGCAACCTCCAACTCCTGGGCTCAAGCGAGTCTACTGCCTCAGCCTCCCAAGTAGCTGGGATCACAGGCGCCTGCCACAACGCCTGGCTATTTTTTGGTTGCAGCCGTCATTGTTGTTTGGCGGGTTCAAATCCAGCCTGGATTCGAACATGGCTGGCGCCTTAGCCACTTAAGCCACAGGCGCCAAGCCATTTTTGCCTTTTTAAAGTAGTCTCCAGATTACTCTTCAGGCAACCTAAACTAAGGAGTTTCCCCACTGGTGTATTCTATAATTCTGGATATGTTTTCTTAATGTAAAGATTTTTTTTTCTGTCAAAAAATATATATTAATAATTTTTTTTAAATACAGGAAAATATTTTTTAAAAACCAATACTTACCATCTTATCCATGAAAAAAACAGTTACAGTTTAAATAGTAGTGGTATCTCATTATTCCTCACAACAATCTTATGAGTTAAGATTGTTATTATTTTTATTTTTCACATTTTATGGATAAAGAACCCAAGTCTCAGAGAGATTAAGTACTTTACAAAAGGTCACATGAGTCTCCCCTGAAGAACCAGGATTTGAGCTGAGCCAGTGCCATCTGACTATAAGGTCCCTACCCAAGGCTCAGCACCTGTGGCTCAAGCAGCTAAGACACCAGCCACATACAGCTGAGCTGGCGGGATCGAATCCATCCTGTGCCTGCCAAACAACAGTGACAGCTGCAACCAAAAAATAGCCAGGCATTGTGGCAGGCGCCTGTGGTCCCAGCTACTTGGGAGGCAGAGGCAAGAGACTCGCTTGAGCCCAGGAGTTGGAGGTTACTGTGAGCTGTGATGCCACAGCACTCTACCCAGAGCAACAGGTTGAGGTTCTGTCTCAAAAAAAAAAAAAGTCCCTACTCCAAACCAGTACATCACATTTTTGAACATTTAGGTTATATTCAAATGTTTACTATTATAAACAACACTGCATTGAACATCTTCATGGATATAGTTTTTTTGCATTTTGAATTTTTTTCATAAGAGTACTAGCACCAGTATTATTTGATCAAAAAGGTGTGCATAAGTTTAGCACTTTTTTTTTTTTTTTGAGACAGAGTCTCAAGCTGTCACCCTGGGTAGAGTGCTGTGGTGTCACAGGTCACAGCAATCTCCAGTTCTTGGGCATAAGAGATTCTCTTGCCTCAGTCTCCCAAGTAGCTGGGACTATAGGTGCCCGCCACAATGCCTGGCTATTTTTTGGTTGTAGCTGTCATTTTTGTTTGGCAGACCCAGGCTGGATTCCAACTGCCACCTCTGGTGTGAGTGGCTGGCGCCCTAGCTGCTTGAGCTACAGGCGCCGAGCCCAAGCCCAAGTTTAGCACTTCTTTTTTCTTTCTTTCTTTTTTTTTTTTTTTTTTTGTGTCAGAGCTTAAAGCTATACCCCTGGGTAGAGTGCCCATGGCATCACAGCTCACAGCAACCTCCAACTCCTGGGCTCAAGCGAGTCTCCTGCCTCAGCCTCCCAAGTAGCTGGGACCACAGGCACCCACCACAATGCCTGGCTAATTTTTGGTTGCAGCTGTCATTGTTGTTTTGGCGGGCCTAGGCTGGATTCAAACCTGCCACCTTAGGTGTATGTGGCTGGCGTCTTAGCCACTTGAGCCACAGGTGCTGAGCCAAGTTTAGCTGCTAGATTATTCTCTCAGCAGTCACACAACACCAGAGTGCCTGTCTTACCTTATTTTGCCTAGGACTTTCTGCCAGAAGGGTCATGTCCTTTAATCTTAGTTAGATCCCTCCATATTTATCTGCACTACAGAGCAAGAGCTATAGGAGATGGACAGTGGTCCTTGTTAGAGGAAACTAAACCCCCCATGGTCACTGGGAAGGTTGATAACAGAAATTAGCTTCTTGGTTCAAATAATCAACAAATCAAATGATTCTGTTCTAACTCCTATTGTCAGTCACTGTGGATGTAAGCAAGATACAACAAGGCAAACGGGACTTTCCTGCATTCCTTTACCTGTGGTTTTATAAAATAGTAGAAAGGAATGACATATCACAGCAAATGAAAAAGAAAACCTGATTCTGTGTGCAATGAAGCTCATGAACAGGGTGTGGGCTGTAACAGCGGGGAGGGGAGGGAAATCTACCCTCTGTACACCTTCCACTGTTTTGTACTGGACTGATCTTACCTCCATTCTGAGCAGAAAATCATTAACCGGATTTCAATTCAATTCTTCTTGTTTTCCTCCTCCTCCTCCCCCCAATTCTTTCTTCTTCTTCTTCTTGTTCCCCTCCTCCTCCTCCTTTTTGAGAGAGGGTTTAGCTCTGCTATCTGGGATGGAGTGCAGTGCTATCATCATAGCTTACAGCAACCTCAAACTCCTGGGCTTAGGCGATCCTCCTGCCTCAGCCTCCCGAGTAGCTAAGACTATAGGAGCACACAGGGACTCCTAGCTAATTTTTCTATTTTTTGTAGATATGAGGGGGAGCAACTCTCTGTGTTGCCCAGGATGGTCTTGAACTCCTGGCCTCAAGCGATTCTCCCACCTCAGCTTCTCAGAGTGCTAGGTTTACAGATGTGAAGCCACCAAGTCCTGTCTCTGTACTCACCTGACCTTGAGGTCAGGAGTTTGAGACCAGCCTGTACAAGAGTGAGACCCTATCTCTACTAAAAATTGAAAAACTAGGCTTGGTGCCCATAGCTTAGTTGTTAGGGTGCTGGCCATGTACACTGAGGCTGTCAGGTACAAACCCAGCCCAGGGCCTGCTAAACAACAATGACAACTGCAACAACAACATCATCAACAACAAAATAGCCAGATGTTGTGGCGAGCACCTTTAGTACCAGCTACCTGGGCGGCTGAGGCAAGAGAATTGCTTAAGCCCAGGAGATACAGGTTGCTGTGAGCTCTGACACCATGGAACTCTATTCCAGGTAACAAAGTGAGACTCTGTCTGGAATAAATAAAAATAAAAAATAAATAAAAATTGGCTCTGCACCTGTGGCTCAAGCGGCTAAGGCGCCAGCCATATACATCTGAGCTAGCAGGTTTGAATCCAGCCCAGGCCCAACAAACAACAATGATGGCTGCAACCAAAAAATAGCCAGGTGTTGTGGTGGGCACCTATAGTCCCAGCTACTTGGGAGGTGGGGGCAGGAGACTCGCTTGAGCCCAGGAGTTGGAGGTTGCTGTGAGCTGTGATGCCACAGCACTCTACCCAGGACGACAGCTTGAGGTTCTGTCTCAAAATAAATAAATAAATAAATAAAAATGGAAAAACTAGCCAGACATTGTAAGAGTGCTTATAGTCCTAGCTACTCGAGAGGCTGAGGTAGAAGGATTGCTTGAACCAGGAGTGTGAGGTTGCTGTGAACTAGGTTAAGGCCACAGCACTTTAGCCTGGGCAACAGAGTGAGACGGTCTCTGTTAAGTAAAGAAAACATTATTTTCTCTCTACAATATTACTCTAATGTTTCACATAAACCTTAATGCTTGTCTTTAGAACTGTTATGATGGTCTTTACCTAACCTGAAGATGAAGGAATTGGGTACAACCTAGCACTTTCCAGGTTCCATGACACTGATTCCCCTCTGTGGGTCCTTTCCTGTACTTGCTTTGTGGTATACAATGATAGAAACATACTGCATGGAGTCCTCTAAAGTGACGTCGCCTTTACATTACCTCATCAGATTCTCACTACAACCTCTGAGGAAGCACAGGGAAAAAGGAGCTCAGATAATAGATGTGATTTGTGCTGAGGCCATGTAGTAAGTGGCAAAATCAGGACCAGGCTGACCAACTCCAAAGCCAAAGTGCATTCCTTTCCATTGTATCTTCAATGCTTAAACCCCAGATGCACCTGCACACATACGCGCGCGCGCACACACACACACACACACACACACACACAAACACTTGCACTTGCCATTTAAAATTGCTGGGTTCCCAGGTAACCAGGGAACCAGGAAACCAGCCATAGGAGGTATTAGGGGGATAAAAACCAGAGATTCACTGTGCTCCTAGATGCCCTGCTCTTTGGCGGTAGTTCATTCCTTCATTGCCTGTGGCCTCCCCTGCCAGCTTGAGTGATTAGCCAGAGACTACAACCACCTACAGATGCAAGATGTATCTCCTGCCTAAGAGCTGACTCCAGCTATCCCACTGGGGCCTAATCAGAACCATGAGGATGACCACAAAGAGGCCAGATGCCATGGTAAGTAGCAGCCTCCCTGTTCTGCAGAAAGCATAAATGAAGAAACATGTTGGAATTGCCAGCATCAAAGACCATGCAGAACGCCAGCCCTGGATTCCCCTCTCTGGCTGTACTGTGCAGACCAGAGACAGCCCTAAGAAAAGAAGGAATGCGAGGGTGGGAGCCTGGAACCAGGGTTGCACCTCTGGTCGTCATTAGCTTTAACATTTTTGTCCCTTTGATTAACAGTAATACATGTCTTCTAATAAATGGTTGCTTCTAATCACCTCTTCTAAGTGACAGATGATCCGAATTATGGCTTGTCTGCAGGGAAGTAAACCCACACATCTGAAGGGAAGGGGATGAATGAGAATGGGATCAACTCCTGTAGAATCAGGCCAGGAATTAGGAGAAGAGGCCAAATTATTGTTTTATTTTTTAAGAGAGTATAATGGAGATCTATTAAAGATTTCATGGGGAGATAAGGAAGAGCATTTTCACTACAGATCAGAGGCAACACTTACTGAATTTCTCTGTAGACATCTCTCTTCCTCCCTCTGTAATCTTACTGCCTGTCTTTTTCTCCTCACAGCCCCACCTCATCCAGGTCTGTGCTTTTCTTTCTTTTTTTACTGTAATCCACAATTTATTAGGCAGATGAGCTATTCACCTGGAGATGATTAGCATCATACAGTCTTTTAAGCAGATACTCCAAACATTTGAGCTCATCACAGTAGCCATAGGAGGTGGCTATGGAATGAACACAGTGGCATAATATGGAGGACAATCGTATTCAGTTTTGATTTAATACTGATTTTTTATGTTTATTTACATTTTTCTCAGTTGTTAATGGCACCAAATATTGTTGTTAATTGTTGGGTGCATACATCTTTCTTTCTTTTTTTCTTCCTTTTTTTAAGATAGTCTCACTTTGTCACCCTTGGTAGAATGCCATAGCATCATAGCTCACAGCAACCTCAGACTTGGGCTGAACAGCAATTCGGTTGCCTCAGCCTCCAGAGTAGCTGTGACAACAGGTACTCACCACAACACCTGGCTATTTTTGGAAATGAGGTCTCTCTCTTGCTCAGGCTGGTCTCCAACTCATGAGCTCAGGCAATCCACCCACCTTGCCCTCCCAGAGGGCTGGGATTACAGGTGTGAGCCCCTGCACCCATCGATCCAGGTTTTTCAACACTGAGTAGTCTGTGGACCTCTAAGAGAGACACTCTATGTCCTCTTCCTATGTTGTTCAGGCTCCCAATCTCTTGGCCTTCAATGGAACCCCACTTGCCTTCCTATTGAACTTCCACTGCCCATGGCAAAGTCATATTTAGGTCTACTCACTGTAAGCTCTTTGAGGGCAGGAGCTGTGTTTGTTTCTTCATCTCTTCTATTGTGGCTAACAAGAGTACTCTCTGAAATTAGCAAAACTCATGGAGATGTTTGTGTTGATAAAATCAATACGTGAAATTGCTTTGGAAACCATAAAATAAAGATATAAATAACCAGTCATTAAATAAGAAGCTCAAACAAGACTCACATAGATCATAAATGTTGCAACTCGGTTCCCAGACTTCATTCTGTATAGAGGGCTGCTTGGTGACTGAGACAAAAATAAGACATATTATTATTTTATGCATATGGCATCAGAGTGGCAACCTGGATTCTCATTAAGAAGGGGGAAGTACATGGAGGGTCTGAGTAATACATGCTCAAGTACATGCCCATCTTTGCCGGCAGGTACTCAATACACCTTTTTTTTGAGACAAAATCTTACTTTGTTACCCGCAGTAGAATGCTATGGTGTCACAGCTCACAGCAACCTCAAACTCCTGGGTTCAAGTGATCTTTTTACCTCAGCTTCCCAAGTAGCTGGGACTACAGGTACCTGCCATAATGCTGGGCTATTTTTTCAGAGACAGAGTTTCACTCTTGCTCAGGCTGGTCTTGAACTCCTAAACTCAAGCAATCCATCCACCTCAGCCTTCCAGAATGCTAGGATTATAGGCGTGAGCCACCACGCCTGGCTTCAATACACCTTTTTTTTAAAAAAAACTAATTGAGTACATATTCATATAAACAAATCGCATACTAATCAAACAGAACTAGTTGTCAGTAGTGGAAGTATCCTATGGGGAGTTAATCACCCCTTTGTGTTCTCTGTGAAATAAAGAAATTAATATGTAAACTATTACTGAGAATTATTTTATAGGAATACTAAATCATGAGCCTGGAGTACACAATTATATGCCGAAGAGGCATAATCTTTTTGTTTTGTCATGGAACAAAGTGAGTTACAGACCAGAAAATCCCCCCATTGTGAGTGTACTGTTTAGTAAATTTTAACAGTTTTCCAACGACTCTCACAGTCCAGTTTTAGAATACTTCTGTCTGCCGAAAAAGTTCCCTTGTGCCAGTTTGCAGTCAATCCCTACTGTACCCCCACTCCCAGGCAGTCCACTTATCTGCTTTCTATCTCTATACTTCTGCATTTTCTCAAAGTCTCATATAAACAGAATCATAAAATATAGAGTCTTTTGAGTCTGGCTTCTTGTACTTGCATACTGTTCTGAAGTGCATCCACGTTGGTGGATGTAGCAGCAGCTCATTCCTTTTAATCATTGAGTAGTATTCCATGGTGCAGATGGACCAGAGTTTCTTTTTCCATTCAGCTGTTGATAGACATCTGGGCTGTTTCCAATTCTTGGCTATCACAAATAAAGCTAGTATGAACATTCATGTACACATGTTTGTATACACATGTTTTCCTTTTCTTTTGGATAAAATACCTAACAGTGAAATGGCTGGATCATATGTAGGTGAATCTTTAACTTTAAGAAACTGCCAAACCAGGCCGGGCATGGTGGCTCATGCCTGTGATCCTAGCACTGTTGGGAGGCCAAGACAAGTGGATTGCTTGAGTTCACGAGTTCAAGACCAGCCTGAGCAAAAGTAAGATCCCATCTCTAAAATAATAGCTGAGTTTCATGGCGGGTACCTGTAGTCCTGGCTACTTGGGAGGCTGAGGCAAGAGAATCGCTTGAGCCCAAGGATTTGAGGTTGCTGTGAGCTATGACTTCACAGCACTCTACCAAGGGCAAGAAAGTGACACTCTGTCTCAAAACGAAACAGAAAAAAAGAAACTGGCAAGCTGTTTCTCAAAGTGGTCATACTATTTTACATTCCCACCAGGGTGTAGGAGAGCTCTATCTCCTCCACATAACAACACCTGGTACAATCTGTCTTTATTAGTCCAGCCATTCTTTTTCTTTTCTTTTTTTTTTTTAGAGACAGAGTCTCACTTTGTCACCCTCAGTAGAGCGCTGTGGCATCACAGCTCACAGCAACCTCCAGCTCTTGGGCTTAGGCAATTCTCTTGCCTCAGCCTTCCAAGTAGCTACAGGGTGCGCACTACAGGCGCCTGCCACAACGCCTGACTATTTCTTTGTTGCAGTTTGGCTGGGGCTGGGTTTGAACCCTGCCACCCTTGGTATATGGGGCTGGCGCCCTACTCACTGAGCCATAGGCACTGCCCTATTCTAGCCATTCTAAGAGAAGTACAGTACTAGCTTGCTGGGGTTTTAATTTGCATGTCCCAATGATGTTTAGCATATTTTCACAGGCTTATTAGCTATTTATTTATCTTCTTTGGTAAAGCACCTATTCAAATAATCTTTTGTCTACTTAAAAAGAAAATTGAGTTATTTTGGACATAAGTCCTTTATCAGATATATAATTTGCAAATATTTTCTTCTAGTTGGTGGCTTACCTTTTCATTTTTTTTTTTTTTTTTGAGACGGAGCCTCAAGCTATCCCCCTGGGCAGAGTGCCATGGCATCACAGCTCACAGCAACCTCCAACTCCTGGGCTCAAGCGAGTCTCCTGCCTGCGCCTCCCAAGTAGTTGGGACCAGAGGCGCCCGCCACAACACCCGGCCATTTTTTTTTTTTTTTTGGTTGCAGCCATCGTTGTTGTTTGGCGGGCCTGGGCTGGGGATTCGAACCCGCCACCTTAGGTGTACGTGGCTGGCGCCCTAGCCGATTGAGCCACAGGCGCCGAGCCTACCTTTTCATTTTTAATGTCGTTTTCTGAAAAGCCAAAGATTTTAATTTTGATAAAATCTAAGGTATCGCTTTTTTATTCTTTTAAGGATCATGCATCAATGTCCTAAGCAACTTTGCCTAACCTGTGGTCACAAGATTTTCTCTTACATTTTCTTCTAGAAGTTTTGTAGTTTTGCATTTTACATTTAGGTCCCTGATCCATTTTGTGTTAATTTTCACACATGACATGAAGTAAGGGTCTAAATTCACTGTTACTATTATTTTGCAGATATTGAATTGTCCTAAGATTGTTTGTTGAGAGGAATATATTTTCTTCACTGAATCTCCTTGGTACCTTTGTCAAAAATCAACTGATCGAAAAAATGAGTGGGTATATTTCTGGATTCTCTGTCCTGTTACATTGACCTACATAATAGACATGTAAGTCTTTTCTTACACCAATGCCACTCTGCCTTGATTACTGTAGCTCTCAGGTCTCTACTAAGTCTTGAGATCAGGTAGTGGGTGTTCTCCAATTTTGCTCTTCTTCAAAATTATTGTGACTACTGTAGGTCCTTTGCATTCCATATATATTTTAGGATCAGCTTGCTAATTTCTACAAAAATAAACCACCTGGAATTTTGATGAAGTTGAGGTCAAATCTGTGGAAATTTGAGGGGAGATCTTTTTTTAATCCTCAAAAATTATTTTCTGTTGTCAGCAAAGATGGGCATGAGATCAGGAAGACAGGAGAGTGGTGGAGGAAGGACAATCCTTGCTAGGAAATCTCTGAGGGAAGCAAGAGAGATGATTCCATGACAAGCCACATTCTTCCTTCACTAACAAATTTTGGAGGGGGGATGGGCTAGATGAAAAAATGAATCAGCAGCAATCAGCTTGAAATCAAAACTTTCAGATATTCCCAGAACAAGAAGATTTATTCTAAGATCTCTCTTCACATTCCCTGAGAGCCCTACAAGAGCTCTGCTACACAGAAATAAGGCCCTAGCTCTCCAGCCCAGGAGGTGCTCATTGACCCTATTGTTACCGTCGCATGGTCGAAGTGAGGCTCATAGTGCCCTCCGATTCCATAATTCACCACCTGGAGATACTCTGCATAGGGAGGCTGGACATCAAGGCCTGTGAGGGCTGCAATTCGGTGGTCAAGGGTCACCAGCATCGGGTCAACAGTATCCTTCAGCCAGGCACTAAAACACACCAGGTTGTTGTATCAGTGACCTGATGCCAGAAATGAGTAAATGATGCCTGTGAGTGAGTGAGTTAAACAAATGAATTAATGTCAACTGCCAGAAGGAAGAAGGGAGGGAGGAAAGGCAAACATGAATGCCTAATTACCATCCCATCCCTCTTGTCCACTTTGTCCTCTGTCCCAACAGTCACACATTCACTCCTTCAACAAACATTCTCTGAGACCCACAAGGCAGGTCCTGTGCTAGATGCTGAGGCAACAAAGCGAAGGTTCACAGCACCCAAGCACCGAGATACAAAGAGAAATAAGACAAAATCTCTGCAGAGACATCTCAACAGGGGGATGTGGGTGCAGTGGAAACAGATTGGGGTTTAGAGGAAAAAGACCCAGTCCCTGATCTTCTATGTGATCTTGAGTCAGGTACTTACCCTTGAACCTCTCTCTAACGGTCAGTGTGTTATCTATAAAATTGAAATGATAATAGTATCTCCTTCACAGACTTGTGAACATTGTAAGAGATAATACTTATGAAGATGCTTTGTGAGCTACTCATTAAACACACAGAAATCTCTGCTCTTCTGCAGGACAACAAGGATAGGTCAAAGGCCAGAGATCATAGTTCAATCTCTTTTCCTGAGTATCTTGTTGAGCTTCTGACAAAGTGGAAATTTTGAAATCAGAATTTAGACCCCTGGGAAATGAAGGAAGTGTTTCTTAAACAAGGCCAGTGAGGGCTCTGGGGAGAAAATGAGTGCTCTGTAGGCAGGAGCCTTGGCATGATGTGGGAAGGTCACATCGTTGCTCTCTAAGTGATGGTTTACTTTGTTCATTCTTTCATACAGAGTGGATGGACAGTGCTATACTATGGTCTTAGGATTACAGAGACTCCAAAACAAAGCTGATGCCTTTAAAGACCTCGTGGATTATGTGGGAGAAGACAAACACAAATATAACTAAGTCCAAATTAAGGTAGAGTAAAAAAATGAGAAACACATTTTTAAAGTGCTGGGAGCACAGAGAAGTTAATTCTACCCAGGCAGTTCTCTCAGGTAAGATGGTGACAGTTAAGGGTATATAAAATTCTACTAGATGGAAAAGGTATAGGGGTATTTCAGCCTGAGAAAGTCTCACTATGTTGCCCTTGGTAGAGTGCTGTGGCGTCATAGCTCACCATAACTTCAAACTCTTGGGCTCAAGGGATCCTCTTGCCTCAGCCTCCTGGGTAGCTGGGACTACAGGCACCTACCACAACACCTGACTATTTTTAGAGACAGGGTGTCGCTTTTGCTCAGACTGGTCTCCAACTTCTGAGCTAAGCAATCGACCTGCCTTGGCCTCCCAGAGTGCTAGGATTACAGGTGTGAGCCACTGCACCTGGCCAAGGAAGTAGTTTCTTAATCTGAAGAGTGAAGAAAAGAGCAGGGTGCAGTGGCTCATACCTCAAGTCCCAGAACAGTGGGAGAAGCCCTGAGCCCAGAAGCTCAAGACCAGCCTGGGCAAGATAGTGAGACTTTGTCTTAAAAAAAAAAAAAAAAGACAAAAATATCACCTACTGCCCTAGAAGCAGTGAATCTAAATATAATGCTGACTTTTCTTTCTGACATTAGAATCTCAGAAAGGTTAGAAAAAGCAATGAAGGTTGCATGAGCCTTCCAAAATTTAGAGAATCACTACTAATATGAAAGAAAGATCCTTAGTACCAAACCAAATAAGTTAAGCCCAATGATTCTGAATCAAAGCATCCATCCCTCACTTCACTTCCCAGACAACACTAACAAACCACCCATCCTAAAGTCTGGCCTCTCCCCAAGGATGCTGAGGTCATTGTCTCCCACACTTTGATGGAGATTCGTCCTTTTATGGTATCACCCATATCCCCACAGTGCAAATAAAGGGACACAGTGGGGGGTGTGCAGGGGGGAGGGCAGGGGTGGTAGGAAGGGGATAAAGCAGGTCTCTCACAGCCAAATCTGCTCCTCCAGAGAAGCCACTGGAGACAGAGAATCTATTTATCTTTTTGCCTGATTCTGGCAAGTCATACTTTAATGTGAGTCAGAAGGTGGGAATGGAACCTCGTGGAGTCAAATTATAAATGTGAACAGGACTGTATTGTCTGGAAAAGCAATCCTGGTTAGAATGATCCTGGAGAGACTTTATTTTTTAGTTTAGGCCTGTAGGAGCTTTTCCAAGACTTTCTCAAATGGCCTTCCAGTTAAATCCTCAGATAATATAGCAAACTGTGAATGGAGAAACAGCATCTCTGATTGGTCCCAATAAGCTATGCCACAGGCCGGTGTGGGCAGCAGGCATGACCAGCAGTCCCGGCCAAGGAGGGGCCCTTCTTACCTCTTGCTGATGCGGTAGTCCACCTGTAACTGCTTTTCCCCTGACGCCACCACTGATCTCTGGAGCTGGTGGAAGGACATAATACAAAGTCCAAGCGGTTATGATGCAAACGGGAAGGGCTCTGTCATTTCCATAGGTGGGCCCCTCTCTTACGCATAAACAACCACCAGCTCCTCCCTAATTAGAGGACATTTTGCCTATGGGAGTGATTTGGTGATAACTGTCAATCTTGCAGATAAAAAATAGTAAGATACCAAATAACTTTAGCACTCTGTCTGGTCCACAACAGGCACTCCAATAAAAGTTTGTTTAGCTGAAATAATTGGCATTTGAATCCCTTTTGTATCTGTAACACTTGAGTGAGGTGAGAAGAGCTATTTCATTCATCCTGGTATCCCAGTGTCAAGCACAGAGCCTGACCTATAGCAAGCACCTAGTACGTGTCGAATAAATGAATACTCCAACAACAGGGAACTCTACACTCAGAGGCAGCCTGCTGCTGTTCCTTTGGAATAGTTCTGACAAAAGCCTTCCTTACAAAGAATCAAAATCTGTTTTGCACAACTGCTTTTTCAAAAAAATTAATGTATAATAGTTGCATATTTTTGAGTACACGTGATATTTTGATAGACACAGCTGTCTTGAGTATGAAAAACAACAATAGATTTGAAGTCACTAATTTAACTAAATGTTTCTCTTTGGTTCTGATAGTCCAGATATAGCATTTAAATTATTTTTGAATTCTGGGAAGATGGCTGACTGGTAGCAACCCTCAGCAGAGGCTTCTGAGCAGAGGAAGAAAAACTGGACGGAACTGGACTCTATAAAAGCCAAAGGTGGGAGGCTCAGCGCCTGTGGCTCAAGTGGCTAAGGCGCCAGCCACATACACCTAAGGTGGCAGGTTCCAATCCAGCCCAGGCCTGCCAAACAACAATGATGGCTGCAACCAAAATAATAGCCAGGCATTGTGGCAGGTGCCTGTGGTCCCAGCTACTTGGGAGGCAGAGGCAGAAGACTCACTTGAGCCCAGGGGTTGGAGATTGCTGTGAGCTGTGATACCACAGCACTCTACCCAGGGGGACAGCTTGAAGCTCTGTCTCAAAAAAAAAAAAAAAAAAAAGCCAAAGGTGGGGAGCTGAGCCAAGAAAGTTCAACAAGCTGTAACTCCAAGGAACAGCATTTTAGAAAGCAAATTTTAGGTACAAAGCCTATTGACTAGAGGACAGGAAACCCCTCCCCCAAGCAGGAGGCCTGCTGCAGGCTATCTGTGAATGAGCAGGGAATAAAAGACCTCTCATTTTACCTTGCTGGAGAGAGCCTGGTCTCTTTCCTCAGGGAGGTCCCACTTATCAACCTAGACACCACCCTGCCAGGCATAAAATTGAACAGATATTTTCCCCCACTAAGTCGAAACTCCCAGTCCACCCATCCCCCTCGCATGGCAGTCTGAAGTTCTTCCCCCTGCAGAGCACAGAGTGTTTGGTCTTGTCCTGAAAGATCTGGGTATGGTGTGGACCATGAACCATCAGGACAGAATCTGTGACTAATGGGGAAGAAAGAGGGTATGGGAAGAAAGGGACACTCAGCAGGAGGAGAAGCAGTCCCCTGGTTATGACTATGCCCAGCCAGTGGTGGTATTGACCCTCAGTTTGGGCTGTGTCTGGTGGGATGGGGTGCAGAACCTCCAGCTCAGATGGCACCCACAGTGGGAGAGTGGTTTTCCCGTGTGGACTGAGTTTGGTAGACAGGGCTAGTAGCAGAGGCTTGCTAGGCATGGACTGACACGTGAGAGCAAGGGTGTGGTCCCCTGATTCCAGCAGAACCCTCAAGAAGTGGTTTTCTGGGTGTGAACCAAGACTTGAGGGTTAGGAT
>CAUYQV010039315.1:0-77324 GCA_963574575.1 Galagoides demidoff | reverse complement strand
GCCTCCCAAGTAGCTGGGACCACAGGCACCCGCCACAACGCCCGGCCATTTTTTGGTTGCAGCCATCATTGTTGTTTGGCGGGCCGGGCTGGGGATTCGAACCCGCCACCTTAGGTGTACGTGGCTGGCGCCTTAGCCAATTGAGCCACAGGCGCCGAGCCATACTACATTTTTTAAATACTTCTTTATACTAAGAAGACAGACAAAAAAATATGTGCCATATGGAAATTTTATATGAAATTCTAGAAAACTCAAAATTGATGTTTAGTGATAGTTTAGCAGACTAAGTCTGGGAATAAGGAAGAGATGAAACAAATAAGGGTATAAGGTAGCTTTATAGGGTAATGGGAATGTTCTATACCTTGATTGTGATGGCTGAAACTATGTAAAATTTTATGTTTACTGTGCATATTTATAAATTCATCAACCTATATACTTAACATGTGTATGTTTTTGTTTATCTAAATCATACCTGAGTAAAATTGATATAAGAGGTTAAAAGTCCTGACCTGGGCAAATTCTTCAACTCGTCTCCTATTACACATTTTCTCTCATCTATAAACTAGGGTGAATTTCTTTCCTCCAAGTTTGAACATTCCTTTTGGTTCTAATTACACACCGTGATTCTTACGACTATTGATAAAATATAAATTTGTGTAATGTCTCCTCATGAACTTTTACATTTATACTTGGATTGCTTCTTGTAAAACACATCATTTTCCCATAAATCTAACAGCAATCAATGTTGTTAGACCTACCACTTTCAAGAAGGCATTGCTAGAAATTGCTTTGGAAATCTTTCTTTCCAATACTGATCAAGTGTTTTCAAGGAGTGAAGAACAAGAAGGGATCTTAGAAATCTTTGCACATAAAATAGCATTTAATTTTCTTACTTCATGTCCTTGTTTGCCCATGTTATCCCAAAAACCCTACTCTGTGCTGTTATATTTGCCAAAGTCATGGCAGGCTCCTCACATCCTTTTACGCAGTCAGTAGTTACGAGGGAGGCTGAGACAAGAGAATCAGTTGAGCCCAAGAGTTTGAGTTTGTAGTGAGCTATGATACCACAGCACTCTGCTGAAGGTGACAAAGTGAGACTCTGTCTCAAAAAATTTAAAAAAAGTTGATAGCAACGTTCTACATTTTGATTGGGGTAGTGGCTACATGGATAATTTTACCTGGTTAAAAATAATGGCTTAATACACTTACAATGTGTGCGTTTCCTCCATCTAAATATAGTTTGAATAGGTTAATAAACTTTTAAAAGCATAAATTTACAGAAGAAAAGAAAAACACTATCTCCACAAGGAGATCACGATTTACACCAACAATGGTAAGTCATGTTGATGGCACATACCCTTAAAGTGATGTGATAAAGTCGGCACTTAGGTGCTTCCTTCCAAAAACCTGTAACCTTGTTTTAATCATAAGAAAAACATCAGTGAAATCCCGAATGAGGAACACTGTAGAAAACACCTAATCAGTAGTTCTTCAAAGAATATGATGTCATCAGAAAACAGGAAAGCCCAAGAGTTTGCCACAGCCAAGAGCAGCCTGAGAAGGCATGAAGATTAAATGTAATGTGATATCCTGGATGGGATCCTGGATCAGAAAAAGCATAGGAGGTAAAAACAAGGAAAATCTGAATAAAGTATAGACTATTGTTAACAATATTGCGACAAGTTCATATAAGACACCAACAACAATACAAACTAGATGTGAGATATATTGGAACTTTCTATACTGTCTTTGATACTTCTCCGTAAAGCTTAAGATAAATCTCTGGTCTCTTAAGATATATATATTTGTATGTGTGTATATGGTGAGACAGTACCAGAGTAAGCATATAATTATTGTCAAAATCTGGACTTTTTTAGAGTTAAAGTATATGCTCTTAATAATTACATCAGTATAAAGGATAAAGTATGGGTACTCTGAGTAAAAAACATATTAAACATTCAAGTCCTTGATTTCATACTTCCTATGTTTTAGTCCAATCTCTGCCTTTTGCTAGTCGGATAAATTACTTAACCACACCAGACATTATTCCCAATTTGAGGAGAGTAATGTTAAGCTTACAAACTTTGGGGGAATTAAATGAGGCTATCAAATTAAAGTGTTTCCTTAGCACAGTGCCTGGCGCATACTAAGTATTTGACAAATCATAGATAGCATTTATGCACATGCAGACCTTAGTCAGTTTTGCTAAAACGTAACCCACATAGTTAGAGTTCTCTACACTACTGAGTCCTCTTGATTTTCCTCCTCACCCAGCAGTGGTCACATGAGTACCTAGTCTTTGATGCTTAACACAAATGGTACCTAAAAACATCCATGTCCCATTCAGGGCATGTTAAGAGACTGAAGAACAGTACAATGTGAAATAATAAAAAAAGAGAAAGAGAGAGAGAGGGAGACTAAAGGACATTTACATTCATAATGATAATGAAGACAAAATACAATAGTAGAAAATGATATTGACCACACGGCCTTTTTTCCTTTGAGTAACTTTGCCGCACTTCTGATCTTGGTGGATCTGTGAGAGTCACGGTCCCAGCACTGCAGATGCTGCAGGCAGGAGACAAGGAAGGAAGCCCATCTTATCACACACAGTGATTGGTCCAGACATGGGCCTCAGACTAAAGCAGAGCCAATCAGGATCATTCAGGAAAGAGAGGCAACTCTAATCACTGGATTCATGACCTCTAATGCTGTTAACCTAGAGCTGCCAATGCTATTCTGTGCCACAGAATAGAGAGATGTTCCTTGAGGATGAATCCAGCAAACCACAAACCAAACTAAGAGGCTGAGAGGGAGACAGAGTCCTGGGGTCGTGGTTTGAATCCCTTGGTCCAGTTGCACATGAGTGCAAATCTCATAACAGTTTTTTTTTTTTCTTTTTTTAATGTACTTACTCTAGCTCAAGTTTTTCTTGGGGGGTGAGGCACTTACAACTGAAGAAACCCTAAGTAATAGGGTAAATCTCCCTACACTACAATAACTATCATTCCGTGAATGAATCCCCAGATTCTTTCTTTCTCTAGGGGTCTTTATGAAATTAGAATCCCCCTCTTTTAATTAATAGTATATAAATGTTGGCTGGAAAATAAATGATACAGTTTTTACACAGTTGTGTTGTACAATTGGTCCTCCACCATTAGAATTTGCTAACAGGACTTGGCGCCTGTGGCTCAATCGTCTAAGGTGCCAGCCATGTACACCTAAGGTGGCGGGTTCGAATCCCCAGCCCGGGCCGGCCAAACAACAATGATGCCTGCAACCAAAAAATGGCCGCTCGTTGTGTTGGGGGCCTGTGGTCCCAGCTACTTGGGAGGCAAAGGCAGGAGACTCACTTGAGCCCAGGTGTTGGAGGTTGCTGTGAGCTGTGGTGTCATGGCACTCTACCCAGGGGGATAGCTTGAGGCTCCGTCTCAAAAAAAAAAAAAAAGAATTTGCTAACAGTAGGTGAACAGAAGGACAGGTCTTCAGTTTGATTCTGGACATTTCCCTCCTCCATTATCATCTCTATTTCAATCTGCTATGAGGTCATTTTTCTCTGATGCTTTGTTTGCCCTTGAGGAAAAAGCTTATGAGATAAATCATACACTCCCTCTTTATTTTTATTATTAAAGCATTATTGTGCTTTAAGTTTCACGGGACTTTTTGCACCCTGTTAAATCTGTTGGTCTTTTTTCTCTGCCTACTTCACTTTGCTATCTTTTTGCATTTTCAATTCCTCATTCACATCTGTAAGAACCTACTCTGTAATCAGCAGACCTCTTTCATCTGCTAATGATGGAAATCTAATGCAAACTAGATGAAGCAAAAGTGAAATTTTGTTGACTTATGTTGCTAACTGTTCAAAGGGAAAAACTAGCTTCAGATATGGCTGGAACCAGGTCCTTAAAAAGATCATCATTGTCCATCAGAGTCCACCTCCCTGTGCATTTCTTTGCCTTTTAGCTTTACTCACTCTTGCTATGGCCAAGCTCTCTGTATTTGCAGGCAAGACAGAAAAGCATGGGACCAGCTGCCTTATAGAATCCTTAAAGTTCAAAATATAAAAATGATAGCAATCTCTCCACCAATGCCCTAGAACAAATATTTTAAAAAATCATAAAAGTAATGTCCTTGAACAAAATTGAGTTGTGTTTCCATCTTGAAGACATCAGTCACTGTGGTTGATAAGCTCACCAAAACTAGGCGGATGATAGAGGAGCAGTTACACATTGGGAAAATATTGGGGGGGTCACTTGATACAAAGTAAGAAGCTACCAAAACATAAATCAATAGGCCAACAAATAACTTTCTTTTATTGTAACTATGGAAAACTGATTAACAAATCTCCTTGGGTTTAGGCACTAAAGGAATAGGGTCAAGACAGAAGAGGCTATGTGGAATGCCATGACCCATACAGCAAGACAGTCATGACATTTTCCACTTTCCTCTATAAAATACATCTGGGCACCAAAGTATCACGATTGAAGGAGCTCTATCATTGCCATCACTGGGTCCAATTGTAGATATTGAGTGTCTTACCTAGACATCAAAGACAACTATTGTAACTCTTTTTTGCCCAATATTTATGGGGCAACCTAAAGGCATTAGCAAGAGCTGAATTCTGTTCAGTTGCAATATTAAATGTTTTTCTTAACTCACCACACCCACCAGTCATATCGTCAACTCATATGCAGCCTACTTTATTTTTTTTTGCATTAAGCTTTGACTCTCACACCTGTCTCATTTTTAAGGTCCCAAATATAATCTTCACAATTTCAAAAATGTCTTATCGTATTGCTCAAACCCTTGGAACAAATGTCCATACACAAAAAATCTAACATATGGTAAGATATCTTCGGTTGAGTCTCTCAATTTTAATTTAGATTCTATGTCGTCTAGATCAGTGGTTCTCAACTAAGAGTGGTGTTCCCACCTGAGGGATATCTGACATTGTATGGAGACAGTTTTGTTGGTCTTGTGTTATGACTGAGATCTCTACTTGTCTCTAGGGGTTGAGGGCAGAAGTAACTGCTATGCATCCTGAGATGCACAGGACAATGACAACAAAGAGAGAATCAACCCAAAATTTCAAAGGTGCTGAGTTTGAGACACTCTGGCCTAGATTAATAACTCCAAGGATCATGGAAAAAATATCACATTTTCTTCATCACTTCATTTATGATCCATAATATACTCAAATGAGATGAGAAATAATTTAATGAAAGCAAAATTCAGTGTGGAATGGTAACCACTGATGGTCTTAGTCCTCTCTGTAACCTTTTCATTCTTTCTATTTTTCTCAAGCCCTCAGGTCCTGCTATACCATTCTAATTTTATTCTTAGGTCTTCAACAGAATGCAAAAGTGTGCTAACACTTAAGAACAGCTTAGTGTGCTAACACTTAAGAAACCCTGATCCTACTTCCAATGTCTTTTACTAGAGTTGTGACTTGGGATAATTATTTAATGTCTTATCAACTTATTTTATACCTGTTTAATATGAAATATTTATATTAAATTTTTGTTTCCAAATGCTTTTTTATCTAGTAAGGAATACCATAATGTGTAAAAAGAAATCTACAAGAACACTATGGTCGAAAAATAATTGAGGAACCAGGAGCCCTACTTGTTCAGATCGCCTCTCTCTCCTATGATGGCAACGAATGGGAGATCCTTCTAATTTCATTTTGCTAAGTTCTGCATCCCGTGACCTCTATTTTTCTTTTCATTTCTAAAGTTTGATGAACAGAGTAAAATGTGTATGTGTCCTAGTTCACAGTTTTATAATTCTTTGCTTTTTATTCAGGATTAAATTCTGACCTATGAAAATAGCCAAATGGTCTTAGATGTGATAATGTAGCAACATTTCTGAGATAAACACAGGGAGGCCTCTTCAAGAATTATTCTAAAACCTATAATCTCAAGCACAGTGCCTGTCTAATACAAGTGACATCCTAGATGAGGTGCCATTTTGCTACCATCAAATTATGGGAAAAGATGTCTTCATTGAAGACTTGTCTAAAAGGGACAGCTCTACACTAAGCCAAGCAACCGGCAAAACCCTGTTCCAGGAACAGGGACAAGATACCATTCTCAATGGCATTCACTTGATACAGGAAAATACACTGGCAAATGGAAAAATCATTCTAAATTCTAAAATAATGAGTCAAAAAATGAAAATTATAAGGCTGAATTTTCCTTGCTAACTGGTACATCATCTCAACAACATTTACACCAAATTCTGTAAATGAGATTATGGAACAGAGGAGAACAAACAGGAATACAAGGCCTGTGAAAGTATGTACTAAGGGTTTTTCTTTTTTCCCCTTTATGTTTCCTCTTTTCTTAATCAGCCTTACCCATTCTGTCTGGTTTAAGACGCTTGGTTAGATTTTCCCTTTGTTGCATTTTTCCTTGATGTCTCTGTGAGAAAAATAAAAATCATGTGGCGTGGCCCTGGCAGGAACTGAGTATATGATTCCGACATGACAGTAACTGAGTGTAACTGAGTGTATGATTCCATCATGGCAGTAACTGAGTATAACTGAGTTTATGATTCTGGCATGGCCCTGGCAGAACTGAGTGTATGATTCCAGCATGACGGTAACTGAGTATAACCAAGTGTATATTCCGGCATGGCAGTAACTGAGTGTAACTGAGTGTATGATTCCAGCATGGCCCCAGCAGGAACTGAGTATATGATTCCGGCATGGCAGGAACTGAGTATAACTGAGTGTATGATTCCAGCATGACCCTGACAGGAACTGAGTGTATGATATGGGTATGGCCCTGGCAGTAACTGAGTGTAAGATTCCAGCATGGCAGAAAATGAGTATGACTGAGGTTATATGTATGATTCTGGCATGGCCCTGGCAGGAACTGAGTGTATGATTCTGGCATGGCAAGAACTGAGTATAACTGAGTGCAAGATTCCAGCATGACAGTAACTGACTATAACTGAGTGTAAGATTCCAGCATGGCAGGAACTAAGTATAACTGAGTATAAGATTCTGGCATGGCAGGAACTGAGTATAACTGAGTGTAAGATTCTGGCATGGCAGGAACTGAGTATAACTGAGTGTATGATTCCGGCATGGCAGTAACTGAGTATAAATGAGTGTATGATTCTGGCATGACAGTAACTGAGTGTAACTGAGTGTACGATTCCAGCATGGCCCTGGCAGAACTGAGTGTATGATTCCGGCATGGCAGGAACTGAGTATAACTGAGTGTAAGATTCCGGCATGACAGTAACTGAGTATAACTGAGTGTAAGATTCCGGCATGGCAGTAACTGAGTATAACTGAGTGTAAGATTCCGGCAGGGCCCTGGCAGGAATTGAGTGTAAGATTCCAAGTGTTTTACTTATGCTCAAACTGTAAAAGTGAAGGGATTCAGAATATGCTACCCCTAAGAGATGGTGCCTTGGCATGTTGGATATTCTAAGCTGAAGGAATGCGAGGAACAGCAGGTACATGGAGGACTCCTTGAGTCCCCTGGAGCACGTCATAAGGCCCTTGTGTGAGAGGTGCCATCCCTAGATCCAGAGAAAAGGCACATCCTTATCCCCGAGACAGAGGGGCCTGCAAGGAGTTTGAAAGAACAGGCCTTGCTCTGCTTCCCCTAATTTACAACTCCTGGTTCTTACCACTTTATCCCAACACACTTTCTAAGACTTTTCACTCTTCATCAAACGTAATACAAAAACACTTAGACTTAGCCATTTGTTTGGCTCTTCAGTTCTTTATGAAGGCTTCAGTAAGACAAAAACCTGTATTAAATAAACATGGACACTTTCCTCTCGGTAATGTCTCTTTTGCTATAGGCCCCAGTGGAGCACCTGGAATGGCTGAAGGGGAAGGATTTTTTCTTATTCATAGTTTCTGGTGACAAGGAGCACCATTGTCTGGAACATCTTGCACAGTCCAGAAGACGCAGCTAAAATACAGGCCCTTTGACTAAAGCAGCCAAAGGTAAATATTATTTAAAAAGGCTTACTGGCTTTGAATTGGAGTCACAAATTAGGAATACATATACCTCTGAATATTTTGACTTTTATATCAGAAAGGATTTTTTTTTAAGTGTTCCATTCTAAAATATCATGTGAGTGTTTATGTGAAGATGAGAGTGAAAAAGAAAGAATGCCGATCTGAGAGAAACAAAACAGAACAATTGGCTAAGGCGCCAGCCACGTACACCTGAGGTGGTGGGTTCGAATCCCCAGCCCGGGCCCGCCAAACAACAATGATGCCTGCAACCAAAAAATGGCCGGGCGTTGTGGCGGGCGCCTGTGGTCCCAGCTACTTGGGAGGCTGAGACAGGAGAGTCGCTTGAGCCCAGGAGTTGGAGGTTGCTATGAGCTGTGATGCCATGGCACTCTACCCAGGGGGACAGCTTGAGGCTCCGTCTCAAAAAAAAAAAACAAACAAACAAAAGAAAACCTACCTTAACAAAATTAGGAGGTAGATAATCAAAATTGGAACAAAAGTTAAGAACTATAAAAGGTGCTCAGACTGAGACTATTTTGTTTTCTCCACTTTGTTGCCCTTAGTAGAGTACCATGGCTTCATAGCTCATAGCAACCTCCTGGGCTCTAGCGATTCTCTTGCCTTAGCCTCCCAAGTAGGTGGGACTACAGGTACCCGCCACAACACCCAGCTATTTTTTTTTTTTTTTAGAGAGATGGGGTTTCGCTGTAGTTCACAGCTCATCTCCAACCCATGAGCTCAGGTCATCCACCCTCCTGGTCCTCCCAGAGTGCTGGGATAACAGGTGTGAGCCACCACATCCCACCCTGACTGAGACTTTGTTAAAAGAGGAATCTAGGAAAGAGCTTTCCCAAAGGCCCAGGGCATCTGGCAAGGCTCTTTTCCTATTCTTTAGTTCTTCTGAAAGTCCACAGACTTCTTTGAGACTCTAACATCAAACACCTTCAGCTCTAGGCCTTCCCATGCAAATCACTTGCTTGAGAGACAGAAAGACAGAGTGAGAGATGGAGAGAGAGACTTTTTGGAAATAAACAAATACTTGATATTTTCATAAGGTCCCTCACCTAAAATTTAGTCTACAGTCTCCATAAGATGATCAAGCGCAAATAAAAATTTTAAAAGTCTTCTTTACAAATATTGATAAAAAGCTTTAGCCACCATTGAACCAGAAATCTCAACAAACTTGCCCTATCTGCCAGAAATAAGGCAAAGATGAGAATCAACTCATAAAAATTAGCCAATTTAGTGTTTCAGTGTTTTCACCTAATTCATGGCTAAGATCTAGAAGAGCAACAATAATCTCTGTTTATACTGTCTGCATATTTATGTATGTTTGTGTATGTGTAACTGCTCCTTGAACCCCTATTGTTTTCCATTAACTAACTACTGGACTCTTTGAAATGTTTACCAGAAAATATGGGCTCAAACTTCTGGCCTCAAGCTATCCTCCCTCCCATCTTGGCCTCAAAGCACTAGGATACTGCCACCAAGCCCGGGCTGAAAATGATAGATTTTCTATGAGACAAAGGATGTGAGATTCTGAAGGCCCTGTTTCTCTCATTCTCCCAGCAAGACATCTGTTGTATTAAAAATTCCTTTCTTCCTTGGCATTCCTCCTTGTCACAATAATTAGATTTTTGTGAGATTAACGACTGGACCTAGCCTGAGACTCCCCCTTAGAGTTTAGACGATATTATGTATGTAAATTATGTATATGTTAATATTTTCTACCTTCAAATGGTATTACCAACTAACTTATAAAATCCTTTGAAGAAGTTCTATTCAAATTGGCTTTGAGATATATGAGCTCTTATGTAAATTAAGTATTCCTAAAATTCTCAGCAGTATAGAAAATACCCCAAGTACTTTTCAAGTACACATGGTTGGGTAAATCTTTAATAAGTAAGATTAGTTTAATATTGTTGATGTAATAAAAATAGCTATGTGTTCTGAGTTATTGATGTTAAGTAAAATACATTTAAAATTTTTTTTTATTTTATTAAGTCAAATACACATAGATCTTGGATATATTCATGTATATGTAGGATACAATGTGCCGATTTTTTTTATACAATCTAAAGTGATTACATTTAACCAATGAACATAGCTTTCACCTTAGTTACTTGATTATTGTGCCAAAACATCTATGTTCTACATTTGACAGATTTGACTTGTACCCTTGTCATATGTTCCATAGGTGTGATCTCACACACCTGGCCTCAAGCTATCCTCCCTCTGTCAAATCTCCCCCCTCCCCTGCCCTCCACTCCACTTCTCTCCATCATCCTGGGCTATAGTTGTGTTCTATTATTTACAAGAAAGTGTGAGTAAATATAAGTAGGTTTCATAGAAGTGCTGAGCACATTGGATACTTTTTCCTCCATTCTTGAGATGCTTTACTCAGGAGGATATATTCCAGATCTCTCCATGTAAACATAAAACAGATAAAGGCTTCATCCTTTTTTAGGGCTTCATAGAATTCCATGGTATACATATAGCACAATTTATTAATCCATTCATGGGTCAAGGGGCAATTGGGTTCTTCCATGACTTGGCTATTATGAATTGAGCTGCAATGAATAATCTGGTACAAATATCTTTTTTGTTAAGTGATTCTTGGTCTTTTGGATATACTCCTAGTGGAGGAATTGCAATACATTTTTAGTATTCATACATTTACTAGTTGAGAGGTCAGTAAACTGAAAATAAAAGATTATTCCAAACTGTGAATGAAAGGAAACGGAGTCCAGGTTCTGTGTGGGCAACATTAGCCTTTATTTTCACCTGAAGGAAATCAGCGTGTGGGTAATGGTGGATGGGGGTTTAAAGGTCAGAAGGGTGGGGGTTGGCACATTCACTTTTCCTAGGTGGACATCTGTAGGAAGGGTAGATTCTATTTGGGTCAGTCCCCACATTTGACTCTATCACTAGTCAAATATGGTTAAAAATAATTAACAGGAGGCTGGGCACAGTGGTTCCTGCCTGTATTCCTAGCATTCTGGGAGGCTGAGGCAGGTGGATTGTCCTGACCTCACAGGTTCAAGACCAGCCTGAGCCAGACGGAGACCCTGTCTCTAAAAATACTGGGTGTTACCTTGGGTGTCTATAAACCTAGCTACTTGGGAGGCTGAGGCAAGAGAACCACTTGAACTGTAAGCTATGGTGCCATGGCACTCTATAGAGGGTGACAAAGTGAGACTCTGTCTCAAAATAAATACATAATAAATAAATAAACAGGAAATGAACTTGAGATGATGACTACCTTTGCTTTGTGTTGTATCTGCCTAAAAACAGCTTCCAAAATCCTTAAAGTTCTGCTACATTGAATTAACTAGCAGATATTCATTAAGTGTCTACGTCAGTCCCCAGATAACCTACTGAAACATTATTTTTGCTGTCTTGCTTTTATACAAGCATAGAAAACCTAAATAACTCTGGCTTTACTGTTAAGAGGTAAGAAAAATTGTACTACAAGGGAGCATATGGCTGTGAAGGAGCTGAGGCAATTTCACCCCAAAGTATATAACTCCTTGGTATAAAGAGTACTTTGAAGTAAGGCCATTCCAGGTCAGGAAGCATTTAGAAGGGGTTTTCCCTCTATCTACATAAACTCTGCTGACCTGATCAAAAGATCGAGGGGGCAATTGACTTTCTTCCCTCTCCCTCTTATCTCAATATATTGCTGTAAAAAAAAAAAAAATTAAGAATGTTAACAGAAGTGGCCCAAATCATTTAAAAGCCAATACCTGTGTCTCAAGCAAACTCGACTTGGATTTTATTCTGTTCATCCTCCCTAACAACCACTTGCTGCTCCTCTACTCCTCATCTTTCTCCTCCCTTCTAAAAGGCAGGTATAAAAATAACTGACCACCACTGCCAGATCGGGTAATCACTTTTGTGATTCTCCTCTAAAGTACAATATTTGGTAATAAACATTTCTCTTATTCATTTTCCCTAATTATAAGTTGATCTTTCTGTGACCTTTGGGTGGAGGGAAGGACAAGTGTCTCTTCACCTCTACATATAAATATGATGATCTGCTACAGATTTCTAGTATATGACAGGCAATTCAGAATTGTCTACTTCCTGGGTCTTTTTCTATTTTATATATATATATATTTTTTATTTTATATATAAATATTTATAAATACATATTTATATATTTTAAATATATAATTATATATATTTTATATATTATATATTTTTTTATTTTTTACATATATATTATATATCATATATATTTATAAATATTTATAAGTATATATTTATATATTATATATATAATAATTACATTTATATTTTATTTTATATATATATAAAATATATATAAAAAATATATGTGGGGGTTGGCACATTCACTTTTCCTAAGTGGACATCTGTAGGAAGAGTGGATTCTATTTGGGTCAGTCCCCACATTTGACTCTATCACTAGTCAAATATGGTTAAAAATAATTATATATATAATATAAATTATATATTTATGTATATAGAAACTGATAGGGCTCAATGTGGGACCTGGCCAAATAGAATGAAGCCACCCAAATAGGAAAGAGTGATTGTACCAATCCCCACCCCTCTGACCCTTTAAATTCCCACCACCTCAACCCACATGCTGACTTCCTTTCCAAACTCAGCTCACTCGCACCCAGGTGGAAATAAAGGCCGCGTTGCCCACACAGACCCTAGGCTCAGATTTCCTTTTGTTCACGTTTCAGAATCTTTGATTTTAGATCTCTGACCTCTCACTAACCGCTACAAATCAACATGTGAAATAAAACTACTAAAAATAACAAGGGAAAAACTTTGTGAGCAAAGTAGAAAAAGAACACTTTGGGTGTGTTTCCGATAAGGAAAAGTATACAAGATATGGATACCAAAAAAGTGTACAAGACATAAGGGATGTGTTCCCGTGAAGGGAAAATAAAATACTAATTTTATCCTAAAATAAGAGGACTAGTTTAGAATGAGAGGAAGGACAAATCCTGAATAGAAAGCTGTTAAAGTTTTGTAAAAAAGATATCACATGGAGTTATACTGACTAATATTGGAGGTGCAAAAAAAGAAATGTATACACAATATAAGAGAAGTTATTTCTGTATTATGTGCTTTGAGCACTTTGGTTAATCACAGAAGCCAAACGTGACTTGTGTTGCAGAGGAAACAGCCTGAAAAAATGCCAAAAAATATTTCTGCATCCCTAACTATTTGGAGGGGCAGGGAATGCGTCTTATTCTTTGTGTCCCAGGAGACAGCTCAAGGCAATCATCTGGACAGACATCAAAAGATCTTCTTAGTTGAAGATGGGATTAAACTATCAGTGGTTCTCAACCTTCCTAATGCCACGACCCTTTAATACAGTTCCTCATATTGTGGTGACCCCCAACCATAAAATTATTTTCATTGCTACTTCATAACTATAATTTTGCCACTGTTATGAATTGTAATGTCAATATCTGATATGCAGGATGTATTTAGACGACCCCTGTGAATTCAACCCCCAAAGGGGTGGCAACCCACAGGTTGAGAACGGCTGATCTAGATGAAGGTCACAAGACTGTTCTGGAGACCTGGAGGGAGAACGTCAGGCCCAAGATGGGATGATGCGACCAGAGCCTTTCAAAGCTCTGTGAGTCTGCTCAGAAGCAGGAATTTGGATGTTGAGATCATTGGTCATTTTCCTCCTTTGTCAGCAAAGTAATAAACTTCTATTTCCTTCTCCTCAAACCTCTTGTCCTTCTTTCCCAATGTGGTTTTGGGGGACAAATGCCAAACTGTCAGTAACACTTGGATTCATCTTCTGCTATCAGTATCTATTATTACAATTGTGATATAATTTTTTCCTTTCTTAAAATGTGTGTACGTTTTTTGGCATCCTCTGGTTTTAAATGGACTTATTATGAGGCTTTAAAATGAGTTTTAAAAACAATATGCCCGATACACAGTTCCCCCATTCAGGGCTGAACAAGGAGTGCCCATTTTTCTAGGCTTGGGAAAACAGGGGTTCCCAGACACTTTCTCAGGAGCAAGATCACAGAAAGGCGGCCTGATTGGTGTCTTATCCCGGCAGTTTCTCCCAGAGTGAAAAACACACACTCTGCTGTTTCACATGGAAAAAGACTGCAAAGCCCCAACCGTTGCTAAATATATTCATTTGCTAGTTGTTTTCTGTCATTTGCTAAAGAGGTCTGGCCCACTGTGACCTGCCCAAGAAATAAATCCATTCCCAGGACCCGCTGCTCACAGGCAGTCTACAAACCCCTAGAAAAAGGCCCACTTGGGGAGTTTCCCACTTGGGTCCTTCCCCTATCAGCTGCTGCTGGTTCTGTAGACTTTTTTCCTTATTTGTTTTCTTTCTCTGTCAAAAAACTCTGTCCTTTCACTGATCCAGGCGGTTCACAGTTTCATTCTTGAACTGAAACCAAAAGAATCCAACACAGAGAAATTCTGGCTACATACCTATGTAAAACCAGTACTTAATTTTTTTCCTGTTGAAAAAGACAGGTTTCCTTGGATTATTTTTAAAGAGTCTTTACTTATGTATTAAGTAATTTGCCCAAGAAGCAATGATTGTGCGCCTAATCAAAAGGTTTGACCCTGTCCTCCTGTTGTCTTTACTAGATCATTGATTATTTTTTAAAATCCACCCTTTCAATATTAAAAGTACTAAGAGTTGATCTTTTAAATTTATTTTTAAAATATGGGGCTTTCTGGATTTGCCTTTAAAATAGCTAATTGTCACTTTGGTTAAATGGACAATTAAGTATTGCTTCCAAGTAATCTATGGTCTTGTTTAATGAAGGGTTCAAACCTTTTAGTGTTTTTGATGAATTTCTTCAAATCAAATTTTAAATGCAGTCTTTTGACCTCCAACTTGCTTTGAGGTTTCCCAGACGTTCCCTAGAAAATACCAAAATAATTTGTTTCTCACCTTATGAAAAGATAGATGTTAAATTACTTAGATTTACTTGATATATCTAATTATGTAGGAAACATAATTATCAAATAAAAAATCATAAATATTCTTTATGTTGTATTCCTTATGTTGTATTTTTGTGGGTGTATAGTATTAATAAATATATCAGAAATTATGTTAAAAATTCCAGAAATTTGTCTATGTCCTTATGTAGCCAGAATTTTCTCTGGGTTTTGGGTCCTGGATCTCAAAGTTTGAAGAATGAAAAGACAGACTACTTGGATAAGTGAAAGGACAGAATTTATTGAAAGCTGAAGAGGTGAGGGGAGGGAGCCCCTGGGGTCCTTCTGTCAAGGGTGTCCTTAAACTACGGCCTGCAGGCCACATGCGACCTGCCTAGGAGATTTATCCGGCCTGCGGGGTGTTTTTGCTGCCACTGCCTATCCTGCTTAGCAGCCAACTCATCCCGGGCCCGGGACAGTGGTCTGAGGGACAGTGAACTGGCCCCCTGTTTAAAAAGTCTGAGCACCCTGGTCTAGAGATTTATATACTGCTTTTCCTATCCTGTGGGCAGGAGTCTTTGGGGAGAGGAATGTCCAGAACAATTGAGGACCTGGAGGCAGGAAATCACCCTAAAATTAGCAAAGGAATGCAGCCTTTGCAGTCCTTGGTCCAGGCAAGGAATTAGGGTGCTCCTGACTCCAAGAGGGCTGGTCAGGCTGGTTTTTTTGTGCCCTTCCTAGAAAGTACAACCTGGAAAGGGCCTGTTTGTGCCTAGATATAGGAGCCTATAATGAGACGGATTTCTGAGCTCACCCAGGCCTAGAAAATGGGAGTCTTGTCCAGTTCTGAACAGGGGAACCTGTATCCATTACTATCCATGTAATTTGTGATAATTCTTAAAATGTTGTATTAACTAAAATAAAATCTTAAGGCTCAGCCCCCACCAGCAACTGACTGACCAGACTCTCTCTTGGCCAAAGGGGTCCCTAAAAATTAGCTGTTAGCCATTAGACCAGACACACCTTATCATCCCTCCTTAGAGATGTCCTTTGTGACTCATTAACAGGCCTCAGGCTATGCAAGAACTAACTGCAGGTTCTCAGTATAGACAACTAACCATTTGAGTCTGGGCTTATGTCCTGTAGTTTATCTCTAATTAACAGACCTTTATCTTAACTCAAGCATTCCTATTCTCTGACTCCTGGTCTATTAGGCAAAGTCTAACTCTTTTGCCAATTGTCAACTGAAGAATCTTTAAACCTACCTGTAACCTGTAACACCCCTCAACCCCTTCTAAGATCTCCAAACTTTAGGGGCTCAGCCAATGTATACCTTCCTTGTATTGATTTCTGACTTAACCTGTAATTCTTGTCTCACTGAATCATATAAAACCAAATTGTAATCCAACCACAGTGAGTCCACTTGCTCAAGGATTCTTGGGTGTGGCTCAAGGTCATGGTCCTCAAACTTTGCTCCTCATAAACCTCTTTGTATTATTTTACAAAATATGGCTTCTTTTCCATTGACAGTTATATTCCACGACATAATGAACTGTCATGAGACCTTTAACTGCGGCCTTGTTAAGCCTTTTGTCATTCATAGACAGTTATAATTTTGCACTGATTCTTCTCTGAAAGCTTTTACAATCACCTACAGGAATTTCCAAAACTCTAATGGAGGAACTAGTGGGTTTATTACATTGCTAACCCAAGATCCATTAGAACATTGATGAATAAGATTTGCAGTCCTTATAGCCTTTTTGTTTAAAACATTGCTGGTACTTAAATGTTTTGTTTTCCATCTTTACAGAACCCTTTGTCTCCATTCTCTTAAGCTCTCTATAGCTTACAGCTATTTGGTAAAGTGTAACTTTGTAAACAGAAATGAAACATTTACCTTTTCTCCCTACTTGATCTCTCCATAAATCAGAAGCTGTGATTATTCTTATTTATATGGCAATAAAATTGTTTGCATAAGTTCAGTAAGAATCTGTTCTCCTTGTAACAGGACATAATTGAAAACTTGGGTTATATTACCAAGGCTTTGCTGGAATGTTATATTTGAGAATGATGTGTGTGGAATAAGATATGATCAGACAACTTTAAGGAGCCAACGTTGCCTTTACTGAGCCAATGCTATGTGACTGTTTGTGAAAAATGACATGATACTTGGCTTACAGTATTCTCAGCTTTACGGGTAAGTAAAGAAGTCAATCCCTGACAGGCCTAGCAACCTCAGAATATGTTGAGGACTTCAAAAAAGGAGGGATTGTCCCAAATCGCTAAGTATTTTAGGGAAAAATCTAGTATCTTAAGAGGCTTTCACAAGTCCAATCTGAGATTCCTTGTGAAAAATTCCAGTGGAGCAAACTAGAATAAGAGTTCATGTGGGTAAATGCCACTCTTGCTACACCTATGTAAATACTCATGCTAAGTGTGAAGAGACCAGCCTTACTTTGCAAACAAAGTCGTCCTACTCTGATTGTATTTGACAAAAATGGGATGACTATAGAGACAGAAATTGTGTTTCAGTGGAAAACTATATCACACCATGTGAGTTATTAGATGGAACTTCTTCCATTCATTGTTTTTAAAGTTTTATTATCTACTTGTCAATGAGATTGGATCCTGCTTCAATTCATTTACTTCCTCTAAAATCTGCCTACCACTCTTCAAATTAACACTTTTGACATTATTCTTTTACACTCCGCTTGGACACCACTTTGAGAGCTCTGAAAGAAGCCGTGAACTCTGAAACGGGGCACTTTCATTCTCTGTTCTGAGAGTCAACATAATGGTGTCATCAATGTAGGCCTCCTAATAGCAAACCGAGAAATCTGTCAGACAGATGACCTCTGCTGTTCTTACTCCATCCCCTGAGGATACCCTGAGCTCAACTACTCCAGAAATTTTTGAGTCATCTGAACTCAAAAACTGAGATTACAGCTTCTTCTAATTTATCTTTTTTTTTCTCTTACTACAAAGAGGCATAACTTAGATGGACATCTTACACCTATATCACTGCTTCCAGAAATGAGACACAACTGTTTTAAGCAAACTAACAGTCCCTCAACTGAGAGACTGGTTCAGTGAGATATGGGACAATCTGTAAACTCAGTTTCTGGACTGTGAAACCTCTTTGGGTATTTCAGATGGGGAAACGATGAGGTTCGGAACATACAACTCCAAAATGTGGTGTTACTTTAGTGTATTGACTGATTTAAGCTAGAGGAATTTGAGAGGCAGTATGTGCAGACAGAATTCCTTGACTTACCCCTGAAGGGAGGTGCCCTCCTTTTTTTATTTTTATTTTTTTTTTTGAGACAGAGTCTCACTCTGTCACCCTGGGTAGAGTGCTGTAGCATCATAACTCACGGCAATCTCAAACACTTGGGCTCAAGAGATCCACTTGCCTCTGTCTCCCAAGAAGCTGGGAATACAGGTGCCCACCAAAACACCCTGTTAGTTTTCTATTTTTAGTACAGATGGGGTCTCCCTCTTACTCAGGCTGGTCTCAAATTCCCAAGCTCATATGATCTGCCCATGTCAGCTTCCTAGACTGCTAAGATTCCAGGTGTGAGCCATCGTGCCTCGCCTGAGAGGTGTCCTCCCTATAGTCAAGGGAAAGGAACATCCTTATCTCTGAAAACAGGGATGTTGTGCTGTTTCTTCTATTTTACTACTCTTGTGTCTTACTCTTAGTCCTACCACATTTTCCATGACTTTATACTCTTCATCAAATGCAGTGAAACTCAGGTTTATTCATTTTTTTCTTTTGGATTTTCATTTCATTATGGAATCTCTCATGTCAGATAAATCTTGTATTAAACAAATATATTTTTCTCTTGTTATTCTGTCTTTTGTTATAGGATTCAGCTGATATCCTAGAAGAGTTAGAGGAAATATTTTTTGTCCTTCCTTCACTACAAAAGTTTTGACATTGGTAAAATCTTAATACTGCCCAAAGTGGCTTAAAGATTTAATACAATTCTCATCAAAATACCAACATCATATTTCACAGATCTAGAAAGAATAATACTAAACTTACATGGAATGAAAAAAGAACTAAAATAGCCAAAGCAATCATAAACCAAAAGAGCATATCTAGAGACATTACATTACTTGACTTCAAATTATACTACAAGGCTATAATAACTAAAAAAGCATGGCACTGGCACAAATGTAAAGACATAGACAGTGAAACAGAATAGAGAACCCAGAAATAAAAATGTAGGGCTACAGCCAAAAGATTTTCAACAAAGCAAACCAAAACACACACTGGGAATAGAATGCCCTAATGAATAAATGGTGCCAGACTAGTTGAATAGTCACATGCAGATGAATGAAGCAGGACACCTATCTCTCACCACATACTAAAAGTAACTAAAGATGGATTAAAAACTTAAACCTAAGACATGAAACTACAAAATTCTAGTAGAGAACATAGAAAAAACTCTTTTGGATATCTGCCTAGGGTAAGAATTCATGAATAAGACTCTAAAAGCAAATACAGAAACAACAACAACAACAACAACAAAAATGAGACTTAATTAAATTTAAAAGTTTCTGACTAGCAAGGGACATAATGAATAAAGAATATAAGCAACCAACAGAATGGGAGAAAATGTTTGCAAACTATTTATCCAACAGAGGACTAATATCCAGAATCTATAGGGAATACAAACAAATCAGAGAGGAAAAAAACAAATAATCCCATTAAAAAGTGGGCAAAAGACATGAACAGAGTTTGTTTGTTTCTTTGTTTTTTCAAAAGGAGATAAGATGATGGACAGTAAGCATATGAAAAATTCTTAACATCATTAATCACCAGGGAAATGCAAATTAAAACCACAATTAGATACCACTTTACCTTTGACAAAATAACCATTAAAAAATAGTCCAAAACCAGTAGACAATGGCATAAATGCAATGAGACTGTAAATTAATGCAATCTCTATGTAAAACAGTATGAAGATTTTGTAAAGAACTAAACATAAATCTATTGTTCGATCTGGCAATAGCAAAAGTACTTTCACAAGAATCTTCAATGATCTTGAGTTGCTTTTTTTACTTTAATCTCAATGGTGTCTTTTAATTCTTCAACCTAATTGGGTCTCTTTACTGTATACAAAAACATCCATCACTTACTACATTATTTTAGTGTGTCCTTTGATTTTTGAAAAACTATTATCTCCTGATTTTCTCCCTTTATGTCTCCAGATGGTTTGAATGGCCCCTTCAAAACTCATGTTGACACTTAATTCCCAATCTGACAGTATTGAAAGATGAGTTGGATCATGAGGGCTCTGTTCTCATGAATAAGTGAATTCATTTATAAATTACTGGATTAGTCTTATCACAGGAGAGGAATAGGTGGTTTTATATGGAGAGGAAGAGAGACCTAAGTCAACATGGGAACATTTTCTTCCCTTCTGCCCCATGATTCCTTGCGCTGCCTCAGGACTTTTAGAGAGTCTCCACAGCTAAGAAGGCTCTTTCTAGGAGCAGCCCCTTGACTTGGACTTCTCAACCTCCATAATTAGAGGAGTTAATTAACTGTTTAAATAAATTATCTAGTTTCAGGTATACTATAAGCAACAGAAAATAAAGCATATGTATCTTTACCAACTATAAGTCTCCACCAGGATTCCATCCTTAATTCTATTATTTCTTTTCTTTCCTTATGTGATCTCATTCACTACATCATTTCAGTTAGAATGATTGGATGCTAACAAGGGTTGAATCAGTATCTTCAACCCACATTCCAATCTTAAACTTGAGAATCAAATTTCACTGTTACTACTTTTGGCTCATATGCTTGTTGTGGGTAGGAATTTTGGTCTTTAAAAGGAAAAAAAAATCACATACTGTTGTACTACTTTTATCACTATACTTACCTAATACATATTGGTTAAGTCACACCTTTGAAGCAAATAAACTACATGTATTGATGATATTGGTGATACATAGAAATTTGAAGTCAGCTTAATTTGCTGTTAGTCAAGTGACTTAATTTCTTCAGCTGTCAGTCTTATCTGAAAATTGGATAAGATGTAAAAGATGATTGCTATTGTCACTATTAGCATTATATTTCTGTTTTTAAAATTCTCTATCATCTCTTTAAAAATAGGAGAAATGTTTAAAAAGAACTTAAAAGAAGGAAAGTTTTGCCTGTGAATTTTTGCTATTGTAGTACAAATGTATTCACTTAATGAACTTTTGAGTTCAAATATGCATAAGGCATTGGAGTAGAAATTTTGAGATAAGAAACACAGGCTAGGAATAAACAGAAATATAATGATAAAGTAAGTTACATCTCTATTTAAAATTTATGTTCTTCCTATATGAACTTTAAAAATACATACTTCACCAGATCCTAACTGAAGTTAAAGGAAGCTTCAAAAATGACTGAGAAGCAATAAATTCATTTCTAAGGGAACCACTAAAGGAATACATGGTGCTAAAATATTTTCAGTTTTGAAACCTAGAATAACATTGGTACTAATTACAAATACTTAGAAGATAGTCGTGCTTAAAAATATATGGACTATTTAACTATTAAGTAATCATTTCATTTTCTATTTGCCTTAAATGTTGAAAGCATGAAGAAAAAGTAAAAATAACATAATATTGATCAGAAAACATGGAAGGCTAAATAATGTCATCTACTCATCCTCGATGTTAATACAAAAATTATGAATAGATGATGTGACATGTGGCAATTCTTGAGTAAAAAATACATGCAAAGGGGCAGCTTCTCTAGCTCAGTGGTTATGGCACCGGACATATACACTGAGGCTGGTGGGTCCAAACCCAGCCTGGGCCTGCTAAACAACAATGACAACTACAACAACAACAATAAAATACATGCAAAAGCATTGAATGCTGTCCTCTGTAAAAAGTACCATAGTATTCCAGAGCTACATAAGAGAATTGGAAATCTCAAGGAGATTGAGAGACTTAAATTTAACCCTCTTCACACTAGAGTGAAGAACATGAAATAAAATTGTAACTTATGTGGATTGACAATCAGAGATAAAGACATACATTTGATCCAGCTCTGCTAATGTGTTTAAAACTAGGCCTTAATTATTCAGTGAAATTTTTACCTAAAATATGTGAAGAAAACATTAGATGAGGACATATTTCTAAGAGTTGAAGGAATAAAACTTTATTATCACTGTTGTTATTATTTTAACAGAGAGTCTCACTCTGGCACCCTAGGTACAGTGCTATGCCATCATTTTAGCTCACAGTAACCTCAAACTCTTGGGCTCATGACATTCTCTTGCCTCAGCCTCCTGAGTAGATGGGTCTACAAGCCATCTTCCACCATACTTGGCCAAATTTTTAATTTTTAGTAGAGATAGCTTCTTGCTTTTGCTCCAACTTCTGAGCCCAAACAGTCTTCCCAACTTGGCCTTCCAGAGTGCTAGGAGTACAGGTGTGAGCCACTACACCTAGCTTCTATTTAGTTTAAAGCACAGAATGTGAATAAGTGTTTGCTATCCCCTTTTAGACCCCTATTGTATTCAGGGGGTTAGTTCTTATTGACCTTGGTATGCCCAACAGATAGCAGAGTATGTGCCCAAGAGAAGGTGTTCCTAAAAGCTACTGAATTTGACTAAACTAAAAGAAGAAGGGTGGGAAGCATGTGATCTATGCATGCTTGATATTACCATATCATAAAAGTCCAGTAGCATCTCCTGTACCTGGCTTCCACTTGACGAACTTGTTGGATTAACTAAGAATCATAATTTCTACTGCAAAACTTACAATTTATATTCACCTAAGGACTGCTCCAGGCTACTTAATTATGGTCTGGTATTCTCACATTTCTGGTACCACTAGGTAAGCTGCATGCTTACCAAGAATTATTTGTGATTCTTCCCAAATCTGTTCTTTTTCCCCTAAGTATACTTTTTACCACTTCTTTCATTATTTATACAATCTAACAGAATATGAGCATGGAAACAGAGCCGTTTCTATAAAAACTGTGTTTAATGGTTTCAAAATACTAATAAAGCAAGTTGCAAAAAATATATGCTCTTGAAATATGTGGAAAAAATCAAAATAAAAGAAGTAAAATGGGAAAAAGCAAAATCTATGAGGATTCTAGTCTTGAATTGTTTTGCAAATGTGTCTACGTTCTCATTTCACTTAAAAAAAATGGAGTAACCTGGAAATAAATAACTATTTATTAAGGGTATAGTTTATATGAGAAAAAGAACACAGCTTTTCCTCAGAAAAATCATGCTAAAAAATAAAATAAAACATAAACAAATGTAGCCCTACTTCAAAATATTGGAAAATAATGTCAGCTAAATAGTGCACCTAAATAAAACATTTTAAAATGATCTCTTTTCAAATGACTTTTTCTCATTAATTGCTCAATTAGACTAATCATGTTAAAAAGAAGACTTCTAGTCCATCCAATTTAAACACAATATGTGCTATCAGAAGTCTATTCTAAAAACACTTCCCTCAGGTACCTCTTCTTCCTGGTAAGCTAGTTTTTTTCTTTGTACCCATTCAACCATGATTACTTGGCCATGAAATTTTCTACCCCAGGTAAAATTTGCATGAATTTAGCCCAGAATAATGCAATTACTGTTCAGTTTCAAGTTGACTGAAACTGACTTCAAAGTTGATTTGTTTTTCCCCATGGGGAAAAATAATCTTCATACCATGACTATGTCAACATCAATGTCAGAATCTCAATATTCCAAAGGATTTTGTACCGACTAAGATAAATGCCAGTGTTGGATAAACTAATAGGAATCATGTCTATTTTAATTAGTGGACTCACAATCACTTAAAGATAACTTTTAAAAACTTCTATTTTTACTCTAAAAAGGAAGTGATAATAGTCATTTGTAGCAGCGGAGAAAGAGAGAATAGATTGATATGTGTAAGAAAAAAATAGACCTGAGATAGTGTCAAGATCACACAGAGTGAAAAAGGTATTCAGAAGTTCTGGCATGTCTCCCTAGGAAGAGCTGAGGACTCAGGACCAAGCTTACAGAGAGCATCAGACCACCATGGTGAGGAAATAGGTAGCCTAGGGATGGATGCTGTGAAACCGACAGTCTATGCTAGGGCTTGGATGGTGGTCATTTCTGAGATTTAAAATGTCTGAGAGATCACTGGAGCCAAGTTCCTAGAGAAAGGGACCCACTGTACTGTGAACAGTCCACGAATGATAAGTTAATGAGGTTCAAGACCAGCAAAGCATAGAGCAAGATGCGAATCCACAGCTCAGAGTTCAGCTAAGATGAATTATAGGCCATCTGGAATTTATTTGAAAAAGAAAGAGAAGCACATGTGGACCTGAAGCTGCCTTCCCAAGCCTCTGTGTACCCAGAGTAGACCTGCACTGGGAAGGGGAATGATGGAGCATCCTTTGAGATGAACCTAACAACCTGATGTCAAAAGGTGATGGTAACTATGACTTGAGCGGATACTCTCCCCCAAATAGGTTACTTTCACTTAGGAAATTTAAATTTTTCTGAGATTCACTCATGGAAAAATAAGGAAGCTCTGTTTTACTGTTTTCACGTGTGAGTGCCAGTGCATACTGCCCTTTTGTACAAATACACATATGAACATACTCAAACATACATACACATCACATATGAACATACTCAAACATACATACACATCAACCTAAGAAAAGGAAATGAAAGTATCTGTGAGGAAATCTATGTTAACCTCTTCCCAGAGAAAGCAGTATTTGTTCCATTGACTCTATGAAAATTGCAATGAATGGAATGTGTAGATCCTCCCTTTTGTTTTACTTATTAAAATGATTCATGGGTAGTTTTTTTTTTAAAGGAAACTCATTAGTATATGCCCTCAAAACGTTTTTAGATAGTTAAAAGAATTTGTGTCTAAGGATTAATTATTCTGATATATGTAAATATCAATAGCATAACAACATATGGCAATACTAGCACTGCAGAGAATTATTTTATGTATGAGATTAATTTTAGTCTCATTTTCTCATTTTTTAAAGCTCATGGCTGATGAATGAGGTCAATACATTTAATAAGAATAATATCATATTATTTATATAGGGAGATGTTTCATTGAAAAGTTGTGTTTCTGCTGAAATGTCTGGCATGTTTCTAATAAATCAGAATCCATCTTGATGAGAGCACTAAAGCACATTTTTGTGAATAAAGTATTTAATGAGTTAACAGCTCTATTATCACGGTACCAAACAACCAATTTGCCTTTTTTACCCAAAATTTTGTTTCTTTTTATTATCTGAGAGCAAAGAAAGCAAATAATGTTCTCATAATCTGGTATTAAAGAAGAAGTAGGATCTTCCATGTCCAAACTCCCATCTTTGCTTTCTTGCTTTTATTTTTTCTTAAATTGTTCAATGTTTTCCAAAAAATTTTCCATAGAGTACTGTCAGAAATGTAGCAGTGAATTCAAAACAAATTTAGAAACTGTAAAGATATGCTCTTTTGTTAAGGAAACTATCTTGGCTATGATCACGCTATTTTCTTTCTTTCTTTCTTTCTCTTTCTTTTTTTTTTTTGCAGTTTTTGGCCGGGGCTGGATTTGAACCCGCCACCTCTGGCACATGGGGCTGGTGCCCTACTCCTTTGAGCCACAGGTGCCACCCACTTTATTTTCTAGAAGATATGAAACCCCAAGTCAGTTATAGCCTATTTGGCATGAATGAGGATTTCAGATTAACCCCAGAGAAGTCCAAGAGAAGTAAAGTTCTTTTAACAGAGTTAATTTTACAAAAGGAATGTTTCCCTACTTTTTAATATTTTCATCAAATCATAGAGAGAACTTTCTCTAGTTGAAGTTCTGTTGTCTTGCCCTATGTATTTTTTTTCTCTGTTTATTCTGGAAATAAAAGCTTACGTTTTTTTGAGCACTGCATTTTCCATGCAGCCATGGTCTGCCACAAGGTCACCAATAATTGTATAGAGATAGGGCATGTTGTACTGACTTGATTCTCATTAAAGCTGTCAAATTTGATTATATTTTTTGTTCAAAAATTATTATTGATAATCAATGTCTACTATATATTGATAATTTAATCTCGAAGGAAATGGAAATCATTCTGCTTCTCATGGTACTTACATTCTAATGAAGGAGAGAGATGAAAAGGACATAATAAATAATGTCTCCCTTCGCTGGAACTTAATAGAAAATGGGATAATGAGGCCCCTAAGACCAGGGAGTGAGGTGGGCAAATCTATTTGAGATGAGGAGAGTACAGAAGTGACATGATAGGTGGGACCTAAAAGTGAGAAGACATGATAGTATAAGAGGTGGAGAGAGACAAAGAAAAAGAAGAAAGAGAAATGATTCTACCTGTGAGGCTTGCTCTTAGAAAAGAGCTTGGAACCAAGAACTAAAACAAGACCAGAATAGCTGCGATGTAGGGAGTAAAACCGAAAGTGACATCACATGAAGTTGGAGCCTTGGTCAACAGCCAGCACATAATGTCATAATAAGGCCCAGTTCAGGCCTTGTGATTATAATTTGAAAAAATGTAAGAGCTATTCATTTTGGAAATATTAAATGTTCATGAAGGACAAAAAGTAATGAGGATTTTTTTTTTTTTACATTTTTAGAATTTTACAGTGGCAATTACCTTCTAAACTCTTAGAATCTTCCTATCTCAAAACATCTCCACTCTATGTGGAGCTGATGTCAACTGCACAATAATGCAGATACCCATCACACCAGGTAGGCCATGTAGAGTGGGTTTTTCTTTCCTTCTTTCATTTTTGGTTGTCATTTCTTTTTTCCCTCCATCCAACACTATGCTGTTCTCCTGTAAGAATGAGAACATTCAGAGAGGCAAAAGTCTGCGCACAAACAGTTCAAAGAGTTACTTTGAGACACACATCTGGTCCACCCCTTCCCTTTCATTTCCTTTCCTGCCCTTTCCCTCTCCCCTTCCCTTTTCCTTTCCCTCCCCCTTTCCCCTCCTCCTCCTTCCCTCCCTCCCTCCCTCCCCCCTTCCCCTCCTCCTCCCTCCCTCTCTCCCTCTCTCCCTCCCTCCCTCTGTCCTTCCCTCCCTCCCTCCCTGTCTCTCTCTGTCTCTTTCTCTTTCTTTCTTTCTTTCTTTCTTTCTTTCTTTCTTTCTTTCTTTCTTTCTTTCTTTCTTTCTTTCTTATTTTTTGAGACAAAATTTCACTTTTTTGCCCTCAGTAGAGTGCCATGACATCATTGCTCACAGCAACCTCAGATTCTTGGGCTCAAGCAATCCTCTTGCCACAGGTGCCCACCACAATGCCTGACTATTTTTAGAGATGGGGTCTCACTGTCAGGCTGGTCTCCCACTCCTGAGCTCAGGCAGTTCACCTGCCTCAGCCTACCAGAGTGCTAATATTAAACCGGCATGAGCCACTGGCATCCGGTTGGCCCACCTCTTAAATCTGTGCTACCGTTTTCCTAATTGCAGTCCAAGTAGCCACAGACCATGGATTCTAAAACCAGTCACCTCCTGATGTTTTAATGGCGGTTTCCCCATTTAGCTTCTTCATTTGTTATAAACAGGGTCATAGGTTCAATTTTAGGTTAAAATCCATAGTCCAGTCTCTTATTTTTTATATGTAAACTAGCAAACTTATTTTATACCCTATTAATCATGTTACCATTTTTTTCACTTACTCAAAGCTCACTTTTCTAATACATAGTTTATAAAATTATTTCCAGAAACACTGAGAAATAATTGTATTCATAATCAGCAAGTCTGAAGTGGAATTTATTTCTGAGAAACATATAAGATTCTGGTGGGAGAACCGTGGTGAGTAGAGAACACCTTTTTGTAAAATTTGGAATTTAATGAAATAAATTACAAATTTCAACCCGTTCAGGAGGAAAACACCACTGCAATAATCACAAACCCCATAAAACCTTAAGATTAATAAAAGTTTAAACATCTAATGATCATATCATCTTTATTTCATTACTATTATAAACAATTATAAAACGAAATATGGTTTAAAATCATTTGTATGCATTAATTGTATTTACACGTAATCACCACCGGAGCTTGGAGACTTCTCCCTAGACTGTTTCATTGGGTACAGTCAGATTACAGCACACTGAAAGATGAGTGAGGTAGCTGTGACCTCTCCTAATGGAGGCCTTTAATTTTCAGAGATATTCTCCCTCCTTCCTTTTACTTCAGATGGTTTGCTGAAGCTATTTTTCAACATAGACTCACTTTTTAAATTTTAGTTAGGGCAAATTCAGCCAAGCTAATTTCATTTCAGACATGCAATGAATAGTATATTTTTTAAATTGACAATAACATTACATTAAACGCAGAGAAAATTGGGCGGCGCCTGTGGCTCAAAGGAGTAGGGCGCCGGTCCCATGTACTGAAAGTGGTGGGTTCAAACCCGGCCCCAGCCAAAAACTGCAAATACATAAATAAATGCAGAGAAAACAATATACTGAGCCCCAGGATGTTGCCTGCCCTTTGCATCATGCATCGTCTTTACCTCATGGTCCCTGGATATCCCTATGCATGGTTCCTAATATATTATGTCACGGGTGATCATGCCAAAGATTATAAAGACTATGACGTTATGGCTGTCAGGTGAAGAACTAGATGATGATAGTGGTGATGATGATGATAAAAACTACATTGGAGCCCAACAACTGGGAAAATCAGAATTGTTCACTGTGGGTTTGAGTATGGTTTCCAGCAGGAAGCCAGCGTGCACTTCATGCCCGGACTGAGTGAGAGCACTTCGCTCCTGGCTGGAGTGAGATGGGCAGACATCCAAGTGTCATGACTGCATGACACTGAGAATAGAGTGACATTTGGTGGCTGAATCAAGCAAAGCTCTGATCTCTGATTCATGATTTTGTCTTGTATCCTCAGGAAAACTAAGAAATTCGTGTGTTCCCTTTCATCTGTCAAAATGAGCAGCCAATTCTCTGTGGGTGGTTTCCCATTAGGAGTTAGAGAAGTCACTATTCACCATAAATGGCAGCCATCCTTTAATTGTTTCTTTTTTTTTTTTGAAACCAAGTCTCACTATTTACCCTCAATAGAGTGCTGTCACATCACAGCTCACAGCAACCTCAAAGTCTTGGGCTTAAGCAATTCTCTGGCCTCAGCCTCCCAAGTAGCTGGGACTATAGGTGCCTGCCACAATCCCCGGCTATTTTTTTGTTGTAGTTGTCATTATTGTTTGGCAGGCCCAGGCCAGGTAGAACCTGCCAGCCCTGGTGTATGTGGCTGGAGCCCTAGACGCTGAGCTATAGGCACTGAGCCTGATCTTTCAATTTTTATAGACTAAATCAACTTGGATGATATCATTGGGGTGATACTTCTGAATAGGATGAGACAAAGGCAACAGCAACATTGAACTGAAACATATAAACCCAAGTATTTCTCTGTCTGAGAACTCACAATCTCTTACATATCACCTTCAACAATTTTCTCTTCTTGCACAGAAGGTGTCCAGATGATTTTGTCTGTTTCCTCTGAAGCCACCTTTCTAACCAGGTTGTAATGACCCTTCATCTGTTAAATACACTGAAAGTTCTTTTGGGGAAAAGGATTTGCACAGTATCAGTCTCTGGCATTTAAAAAAAAAGAATAAAGAAAAAGAAAAGAGTTGCTGGAAGCGATTTGCATTTACAGTGAATTAAAATCAGGGAGTTTCGTAAGGGAGTACAAGCTTGTATCAAGAACGCATGAAGAATTTTTTTTTCCCAGAGAGGAGAGCATAGAGCATGGAAAAGAGGGAATAAAATGTAAAAGTAAAATTTTGACCGTGGTTAATGATACTGCCTTGTTTACTGGAAATTTGCTGAGATAGTGTTTCCTATGTGACCTTATCGTACACATACATACACAAAAGACAGTGTGGTAACGGATAGGCCAATCGATTTGGTTGTGGTCATCATTTCATAATGTACATGTATTCAAATTATCATGCAGTACACCTGAAATGGATACATTTTTTATTTATTAGCAACATCTCAGTAAAGCTGGGAAAATGAACAAAGAAACAAATTATTGAAAATGGAAAAGAAAACAGGGATGGGATAGGAAGAAGGGGAAAGGAATTCAGAGAAAGAATAAATATATATCCTTATATTTTACATGTACTCTTATATATAATATATAAAAAATAGGTATTTTTTGAGCAAAATAAGAGATAACTGTGTTGCTAAGAAGATTCGTATTCCTAATGCCATTTGGTACCATAACCACAGTTAGCATCTCAGATGAATTCTGACACATTGCCTGATTTTCTTATCCTGCATTTCCTTGCTCCCCTGAAATCTTTTACCATCTGCAGCAGTCACAGGGAGAGAATCAGAGGTGCATGGACAATGTCAAAATAGCAAACTTGCCCATTTTCATCTTCTGAGTTTTCCAGAGCATCTTTGGGATTCTGGTGCATAGACAGTAAATAAATTTGAGAGAAAACATTAGGGGGAAAAACAAGAGCCAAGTTGCTAGTGTCAACAATACACTTAGAACAAAATTTACTTGATCAGGTTTTATCACCAGAACAGTAGAAGGTAAAATCCTTTTTAGTGCTACAAAACATTAGAAGTAGTTGCTGCGACCTGGCTCCGAGGTTTATGCCTAGAAACCTAGCGCTCTGGGAGGCCGAGGCAGGTAGATCACGTGAGCTCAGGAGTTCAAGAGCAGCCTGAGCAAGAGGGAGACCCCATCCCTACTAAGAATAGAAAAACTAGCCAATCATGTGGCAGGTGCCTATGGTCCCAGCTACTTGGGAAGCAAGAGGATCTCTGGAGTCCAAGAGTTTGAGGTTATTGTGAGCTATGATCATGGCACTCTACCCAGGGCAACAGAGACTCTGTCTCAAAAAAAGAAAGAAAAAAAAAAAAGAATTAGCTGCTGTATTTGATCTCAGTCTGGTAAATAAACCCACAGTCCCACAGCCCCATGCCGGGCTCAGGCAAGGAGGAAGTCAAGTACTGTGTAAATAGATCCATCATTATTGGCACAGGCTACTATTTGTTATAACGTGTCCCACGTCTAATAATATCAGGTTGTCCCTCTTTTCAGTCTGAATAAAAACTACAGTGCCATTAATAGACAACTACACCAAAATATGTGATTTATTTTTTTCTACTACACACTTAGTGATACGGAGAAGGCAAACAAAGGCTGTTTATAACATTCTTCATTTCAGAATTCTGAAGCACTTTATACCTTCTTACCATTTTCAGATGTAAAATAACACACCCTAAAAAGATTACAAGGAATTCATCCAAGTCACATTCTCCTTTTGGAAACATTGAACTTTAAAAAGAAAATTCAAAACACCTTCTAACTAATCTTATTTGCCCTCCCATTGCACCTAGGAAATCTTTACCTTCTCTTTTACAGAGAAGGAAAATGCTCTCACGTCTATTGTTCTTAGAGTTTACAAATGTTACTTGCTTCTATTATCTAATTTTATCTTCATAACACCTGCGTTAATGTCTCCATTTTATGTATCATGCAAACAAGGCTCAATGTGCTCCCTGCTCCCTCCAAGGCAAACAGCTAGTGATGGGCAGATTTAAATTCAGGCCCTGGTTCTCCAAAACCAAACTTTCTTTGTTCCATCAAATCATGAGACACTAAAGTTTGTACGACTTGCCTAAGGCACTTGCACTTGACAGGGCCAGAAGAAACAAAAAACAAAATCTTCAGATTTCAAAACTTAAGTACTCATAAATAATCTCTGGTTTTTAGGAAAACTGAAAACTGCCGAGGTTTATCTCCAGTGATTCCGGTTAGGAACGTCTGGCTGGAATTTAGGAATCCGTGTATTTAATAAGATGTGGTTACCTGTGATGGTGATGGGCTAGAAGTGACACTCTGAGTGACAAGGGGCCCTAGCTCCAAAGTCATATTTTATAAGAGAGAAGTGAATTTCCCGTGGACCCTAACTGCCAGGATGCTCCTTGCAGCTCATCACACAGGAATTTTCCATTTCTAAGATATACATATATCTTAAATATAGTATATATATTTTTTGAGACAAAGTCTCACTATGTTGCCCTCAGTAGAGTACAGTGGCATCACAGCTCACAGCAAACTCCAACTCTTGGGCTTCAGTGATTCTCTTGTCAGCCTCCCAAGTAGCTGGAACTACAGGCACCTGCCACAACGCCCAGCTATTTTTTATTGCAGTTGTCATTGCTGTTGTTTTTTAGCTGACCCTGGCTGGGTTAAAACCCACCATCCTCAGTGTATGTGGCTGCTGCCATAACCACTGTGCTACAGGATCTGAGGCAGTATATAATATTTAATATTTATGTCAATATATATGTCAAATATCCCATATTTAAATTTATATATTAACTATATATTCATATTATGTGTGTATAGAGGTGTTATTTGTAGAAAGCTACTACTTTTCATCTTAGAGATATTAGACATGAACTGAGCACCAACTATATGCTATATAGATATGTTTGCGGCCTTTAATTCTTTTTTAAATTAATTTATTTTCAATTTCACATTAATATGCGGGTACAGACAAATAGGTTACAATGTTTGCATTTGTTAGGGAAGGTCCTTCCTTGCTGTGTTTCAGGAGGTGTGCCCTTACATGGCGCCCATTAGTTGGGACACACCAATCTCCCTCCCTTTCCCCCTCTCGTGGTGTTTAATTCTTATGAGGAAAACAATATCCAGAAAGTTTACGTGACTTTCCCAGGCTCGCACAGCTAGACATTAGAGGACCTGCGATTTAAGCTCCTCTTTTTAGCTTGTAGCAGTCAAATGGCGTTTATATGGACCTATAAGCGTGTCAGTACATTATAGGGGAGTGCCTAGCTGGGTGGCTCAAGCCTGTAGTCCAAGCTACTGTGGAGGCTGAGGCAAGAGGATTGCTTGAAAAGTTTGAGGCTGCAGTGAGCTATGATCATCTCACTGTACTTCAGCCTGGAGAACAGACAGGAAAAGACCCTTTCCATCCCCCACCCACCCCCCAAATACAAGAGGTTACTGTAAAAGGGAGAACTCAATATATCACAAACACGTCTTTTAAAATTTACTTTATATTGAAAAGCATGGGGAGTATCCTTTCCTCTTTGGCTTATATTCAGTTTATTGTACTGCTAAACAGACTAATAAATGTATCCCATCTTTTAAAAATAAGTGAAAGAACACCCATTTCTCTGTTCTAACTGACTGGGAATTTGACCAGGCACAGTGGTTCACACCTATCATCTGAGCACTCTGGGGGACTGAGGCAGGTGTCATGATTTTGAAACCAGCCTGAGCAAGAGTGAGACCCCCTTCTCTACTAAAAAAAAAAAAGGAGCCTGGCATGGGGAAGGATGCCTATAGTCCCAGTTACTTGGGAGGCTGAGGCAAGACAAGCTCTTGAGCCCAAGAGTTTGAGTTACTGTGAGCTATGACGCATAGTACTCGACCCAGATGACAGAGTGAAACTCTGTCTCAAAATAATAATAATAATAAAACCTTTCAGGAATTTCCCAAGGTTGTTCTCTCCACCTCTCACAGAGTGAAAAGGTAGGGGAGAAATATCTCTTTTATTATTGTGAAGAAAAGCACAGCATTGAGGTAAAAAGTGTTCTAGACTTGAAATCAGAAGATGTAGCTTTGCTTACCTTTATTTGCCAGATTAAAAAACTCAGCAAGATAGCTCTTTGAACCTAGGTTTTTTTTTTACATTGAATAAACAGGTATTTCAACCAAACTTATAGTAAGAATTGATTGAAATACCACACGTCAGATTTCTGATAACGGCTCATTTTCTTCAGGTGCCTTTTGTGGCTGATTTCTACTCGAGGTCTTGACTGACTAAACAGTGACCCTCGCAGAGTAGAGAAAATTACTTTGGAGGTAGAAGATGGTATTCTAAGGGGGAGCTTCTCCCAAAACCAAATTTTTTAAGAAAGGAAGTTGAGATTTGTAATTCATTGCTTATAAAATCAAGTTGGTTTCTTTCATTTTTATTTCCTTTGAAAATTTGTGAGAAGAATTATTTTAGATTTAGATTTTTTTTTTTTCAAGAATCTGGCTCAGCTCCTGTGGTTCAAGTGGCTAAGGCGCCAGCTGCATACACCCAAGGTGGTGGGTTTGAATCCAGCCAGGGCCTCCAAACAACAATGACGTGCTAACCAAAAAATAGCCGAGCGTTGTAGTGGGTGCCTGTGGTCCCAGCTACTTGGGAGGCTGAGGCAGGAGACTCGCTTGAGCCCAGGGAGTTGGAGGTTGCTGTGAGCTGTGATGCCACAGCACTCTACCCAGGGGAACAGCTTGAAGCTCCTGTCTCAAAAAAAAAATCTAACACAGTCCCTGTGTTAGGGTTTTAGGGACTGTATGAGGTAGACAGCTTTATTTCCATTGCCAGGAACAGCACTTCAAACAGCACATTCGTGGAAATGATTCTCACCCTTATCTCATGAAGTACTTAATATTATCGTCTCAATTTCCATATTTTAAAAAGCTGAGATTTGGAAAAGCAGAGTGACATTCTGTCACCAAAGTCCACGCTCTTTCCAATATCCCACACACACGAGGTTCTGAAGTCCAGTAAACAGAAATTCTCTCTCCTTAATGTCAGCGGCACATGGCTTATTAGGAACATGCTAGGAAACTGCCAGGATTCCTAGGATGCCGGCAATCCAGGCCAGTAACTGCAAAGCTAGAAACATCACCTGAACTGTGGCTGCTCACCCCTGTGGTCAGGTGAGCCAGGAATGCATGGGACTGGATGTTTCAGGTGCCCGGTGCAGGGTCTGCCTCATAAGGTAGGTGGTTTTAGGGAGGAAGTTTAGACTCTAGCTGTCTGAAGACAATGGTGATATCTACCATATTTCCTCTTTGGAACTGAAAAGTGTATGCAAAGGTGAAACAAATTAATATGAAGTATTTGTGTTAATAAATTAGCTTTCTGTTTACACATGTTAATTGTGTATAATCAATTGTATGTGCAAATCTGTGTGTGTGTTTATGTATACATGTATGTATGTGTGTGCATATATATAAAATATTAATGCTTGGCTAATTTCTCAGCCATTAGATAAACAGGGGAGATTATGATGACGCATATAGACTGAGATATTAGAATAATTTGGATTTGAGTACTGACACCCTGACTTACTGTGTGATCTTGTTTGAGGTACCAGATCTCTTTAAGACTCAATTTCCTCATCTATAAAATGGAGCTATAAATACCTACATCAAGGACGAAATTACAACTTCTTAACTTTTTTTTTGACAGAGAGTCTCATTCTGTCACCCTGGGTAGACTTATGATTTTAAGTGTGATAAATCATAAATCACACTTATGATTTATTTTTGCATCATAAATCACAGCAACCTCAGACTTTTGGGTTCAAGCAATCTTCTTGCCTTAGCCTCCCAAGTAGCTAGGACTACAGGAAGGAACCCAGCAGAATGCCCAGCTAGTCTTTCTATTTATAGTAGAGATGGGGGTCTCACCTGGCTCATCCTGGTCTTGAACTCCTAAGTTCAAGGTGATCTACCTGCCTTGTCCTCCCTCCCAGAGTACAGATGTGAGCCACCATTCTGAGCCTTACAATACCTTAATACTTTATATATGCAGTGTTCAACAGTTGGCAGCCTAAGGGAACAGGACATTGTATTCATGTTCTTAGGCTAATACATATATAATATAGGATAGCATAGTACTGAGGTGTGATAGTTAAGTTCACAAAGTCATCCTAGAAAAACTGCTATCTGCCACATTACTGTCACTACAGTTATCTTTGAAGTACTCCCCTGGGGAAGCTATGTACCAACACCTGCCCCTAGTCTACCTTCCAAAGCAATTTTGGAACTCTTTCTTTGGAATGGCCATCAGAACTGTAATCATATTGCCCTTGATGTCCTGAATGTTATCAAAATGTCTTCTTTTCAATATTTCCTTTATCTTAGCAGAAAAGAAAAAAATCACTGGGAGCAGAACAGGTGTGTAGGGATGGGTCCAATATAGTTATTTGTTTACTGATTATAAACTCCCTTATAGACAGTGCTGTGTGAACTGGTGCATTGTTGTGTGGCAAGAGCCATGAGTTGTTGGCTAAGATTTTCAGTTAAGATTTTCCTGTTTTTCTGTTGATGTGTAATTGGTTGATGTGTAATTTTTGCAAAGTGTTCATCATTGTATATCATATCTGCTATATGCTACATTGCTGTCACTACAGTTATCTTTGAAGTACTCTCTTGGAGAAGTTATATACCAACACCTACACCTGGTCTACCTTCCAAAGCAATTTTGGAACGCTTTCAAATCTGCTTGTTAATGACCTGCCTGACCTCTCTTCATCAGTGATGCTTTCTCTCCTCTCAGAAAATGCCATTTCCTCATTTTATTCATGGCATTTTTCCCAAAACTTGCCCTAACATGTCACTGATTTTATTTCCACTCTTGCCAAATTTAACAAGAAATTTGCGCATGCTTGTTCATTGCCCTAAATGAAGCTCTAATATTCTTGTGAGGGCACACAAAACCATGTAATAACAGTAATGAGTGCCACTCAGCAAAACACTCACATTGACACTAGCATAGCTGGGAGACACTGACATGCCACAGACATACTGGACACTTACATGTTGTTTCTACAGTGCTGCCAATGTGGTAAGTTCACGAAATTGTCAGACCTTGTATAACATAGTAGTACAATGGTTGAATTACCATCATTTATAAAATGCTTTCTGAGAGTGAGAAAAGATCAATAACTGATACCTGTGCCAAATCTGGAAGAGTGATTGATAACTTTTTAACATATTTTTAAACACAGTATGTACTGATTTGTAAAAGCTGTCTTTGTAGTCTGGCCATTTTCTTCACTCTTTCTGATTTTCTTCAATTGTTTTGTCTTATCATTTAATTCCATCTCTTTATATTTTTAGACCAGGTTTGGTGGCTCATGCTTGTAATCTTAGAACTCTGGGAGGCTGAGGCAGTTGGATTGCCTGAATTCATGAATTTGCGACCAGCTTAAGAAAGAATAAGACTGTATCTCTAAAAAACTAGCCAGTCATTGTGGCAGGCACCTATAGTCCCAGCTACTGGAGAGGCTGAGATAAGAGAATCCCTTAAGCCCAAGAGTTTGAGGTTGCTGTGAGCTATGATGCTACAGCACTCAACCCTAGGGCAGATTGAGTGAGACTCTGTCTCAAAAATAAATCAATAAATCAATAAATCATATATTGTTAAAATTTCAAAATATTAAGGGGGTACAAATTTTTTTGTTCCATAGATACCTTTTTAAATATATATATTTTATTAAGTCAAATACACATAGCTCTTGGATACATTCATGTATATGTGGGGTACAATGTGCTGATTTTTTAATACAATCTAACATGGTTATATTAAACCAATCAACATAGCTTTCACCTCAATTACTTTATTATTGTGCCAAAACATCTATGTTCTACATTTCACAGATTTGACTTTTACCCTTGTCAGATGTTCCATAAGTGTGATCCTGCCTTTTACCCTCCCTCTGTCAAACCCCCCCCCTCACTCCACTTCTCTCCATCATCCTGGGCTATAGTTGTGTTCTATTTTTTACAAGAAAGTATGAGTAAATGTAAGTAGGTTTCATAGAAGTACTGAGTACATTAGATACTTTTTCCTCCATTCTTGAGATGCTTTACTTAGGAGGGTATGTTCTAGATCCCTCCATGTAAACATAAAAGAGATAAAGGTTTCATCTTTTTTAAAGCTGCATAGAATTCCATGGTATACATATAGCACAATTTATTAATCCATTCATGGGTCAAGGGGCACTTGGGCTTATTCCATGACTTGGCTATTACAATTTGAGCTGCAAAAATCCATTTTATAATGCCTAAGTTGGAGATTTTAGTGTAAATAGTGTTCATTGTACCCAATAGGTAGGTTTTTACCCCTTCTCCCCTCCACTCATTCCATCTTTTGGGGGCTTAGAGCTTGGAAAGGTTCATCTCCATGCTGAGGTGTATCAGTCAGACAATCTCAGACTCAATCAGCTACCATAGTTGGTGTGGGTCAGCTCTGCTTTCTGGCTTGTGAGGTGTGAAGTTTCCTTATTCTCATAGAAAATGAGCAACAAAACTCAGATCACAGCCCACCCACCATGTTAAGGACACGATACTAGAAAATTTTAAACTTATCAGTCTGCTTTTGAATTTGGAAACAATTGTCCATGGCAAGGTTTTCTATTCATACTCCAGACACCTGTCTTCAAGGACCAGGGTATTTGGAGTATATGTATGTGCTCCTGGATTTATGGAGCAAAACCAGTACTGGGTGAGACCAAAAGAAGCTATAGGCTTTAGATAAAAGTCATATTGGAAGAGGAGATACCTAGATGTATGTGTCACACCAAGGGAGGAAAACCAGTGTCTGGTAAGAGATGGAAGAGGATTCCTAGTAGGAAATGTCATTTACACCAAAGACCCTTCTGGGGACAACCCAAGCATGTATTGATGACATTTTCTTTTCTGAAGTTTGTGCCCCTTTGAGAAGGCACCCATCTCAACTAGAATCCTTGCTGGGATGAGTGAATGCAGAGCAAACCCAGAAATCACTTGCACTCTTTCTTTACCCTTCAGATTGATGCAAAGTTCCCCCTTTCAGAGCTGGACAGGGACCCCCCATTTTCTAGGTCTGGGCAAATATGCCTTCTCCAGACGGCACTCTTTGGATGCAAGGCAGATCAGTGAAAAGCAGACTGGTATCCCATCCAGGCAGCCCTTCATGAAACCAAATACACAGAATGCTGCTGCTTTGTCTGAGACAGGAACTGGGAGGACCACATATATTTGTTAATACATTCATTCATTAATCAGCATGGGCAGGATGTTTTCTGTCTGCTGGCTCCTGTCCAAGTGTGGCATACATTCTCAAGACCACCCACTTGCAGAGGGTCTGTGAACCCCTAGACAAAAGACCCACATGGGTTTTCCCACTGGGGAGCCCTCCTCTACTACTGCCTGAGGCTTTGTTACCCTTCTTTGTTACCCTTCTTACTATGTCTTTCCTGTAAATAAACTTTGTCCTGTCATTCATTCACAGAGTCTGGAGTTTCATTCTTGAATCTCCATACCCAGGACCCTCTGCAGAGAAAAGGCCAGTAACAAAATCACCCTGTGATTACCCTGAATGATTTCTATTACTCACACACTTGTGCACTCATGCAGCATTCATATGCATATGATGCCTTTATATAATTTTTTAAAATCTGCTTCATGTTAACTTTCTGGGGCTACCTTTGCACAAGAGAAAGAGGAGTTGGGGTTGGCATTTATCAGATGGCTCCAGACAACACAGATCATTTAGATAAGGCAGATGAGGGAAAATTCACCCATTTCTTCAGTTACTTAAGTTATTCAGATCAAAGCGGCTTTCAATTCTGATTGTCAAATAATTAAAAATGAGTAAACCTAATTCAAAAGAGAAGTTAGCCCCTGAAGGTTTTCGGGACTCTGCTGATTGCCATTTTTTGCACCTGATGCTAGCTAGAAGAGTCATTTGGTTGTACCATTTTAAGTTTAGTATAAGAAAACATTTTTCTAGATGTTAATTGTTTTGAGTGAGGGACAGAATCAATGTAACTTGGCTCATTAATTTTACTTGCTATATATCCCCATCACCATTACTGGGAGCTGCAGCTCTGCATTTTTGGATTAACCGTTCATCTATGTGATCAAATGCTGCACCTGACTCTCCCAGCCCAGCTGCCAATGCCTTGATTTCTGCATCAGGGAAGAACAGCCATGATTGCATGCCTCAAAGCTGGAAAGACCTACTGAGATTTTGAAAATTTTCTACTCTCTCCATGCTATTCAGTTTTGTCATGCTTCTTATATGAGAACCTTGGACCTTGAATTCACAAGATTTTACTCTCAGGACAGGAATAAGTATCCGGTGGCACAAGGGGCCTCTGTGTCTCCTTTTTATTATCCTACTTTTCCTTCTATCAGTTCCACAGGTCCAGGAGAGCTGCCTGTCTTTTCTTAGCATCATAAACATCATCTCTTCCACCCAGTAGCTCCTAACACAATGCTCTATGGTCATCATCATGCAGTAAATGTGTACTGAGAAGGGCATAAATGGCTTTTGGTCAAACAAGCTATGAATTTGAGAGTCATTATTAAATATTGAACTCATCTTTTAGAAAATGTCTGACACATTATAGTCATTTAATAAATATGTTTCAACTAAATGAGTATGTTCATTCTAGCTTGGGACAAAATTTGACACAGAATGGGGTACCCTAGTTCTCTTGTGAGTGACAGGAGAAAAGAATATGCTCTCTTAGACAGTTTCTCTTGTTACCTAAAAAGACTTATAATTTGGGCCATGTGTGGAGGCTCATGCTTGTAATCACTGCTCTCTGGGTGGCCAAAGTGGGTAGAGTGCCCGAGCTCAGGAGTTGGAGACCAGCCTGAGAAAGAGTGAGACCCATCTCTAAAAAATAGTTGGGTGTTATGGTGGGCTCCTGTAGGCCCAGCTATCAGGGAGGCTGAGGCAAGAGGATCACTTTGAACTCAAGAGTTTGAGGTTGCTGTGAGCTATGATGTCACAGCACTCTAAGGTACTCAGTACCTTACCAAGGGTGGCAAAGTGAGACTCTGTCAGATGAGAATCCTTACTGACAAATTGAAAGAGATCATTTTTTGGAAATAAGCACAATGTGTGTGTGTGAGTATACGTGTGTGTACATGTGTGGGTATATATGTGTGTATACCTGCTGGCACATAGGAGGAGAAATAGTAAGGTAAAAAAAAAAAAAAAACTGACATCAGCTTAAGTGACTACAAAGTATACTGAGAAAAGAAAAAAACCCAAAAAACTGTGTAGAGGTGAGTTAAGACAGTGGGAGAAAATTAAAAGAACATTCAGATGCTTTTATGAAGTTTGGTCACGTAGTGTCTAATACAGACTGTCTGTTATGGATCTTCATTCACCAGTCAGTAAAAATACTCATTTCTCTTTAATGTAATGTAGTGGTAGCTGCTCCTGGGAGAAGTCAGAATGCTGAGGTCTGCTTCTCTGAAGGAGGTGAGGGGGGAGCCTGTCACTTTCCAGTTATAGATGCTAACGGTGCCATTGGCTTCAGGCAGTCCCACGGAAGCCAAGCTCATTGTGTCTTTTATATCAGCTCTTTTGATTTTCAACTTTCTTCAACTGGGAAATTAAAAGTATTAAATAATCCCGCCCTCCCGCCGAGCCCCACCGCATATACACAAATATCAGTACACTACCACACTAAACCAACACCCGCCCACGGGGAGGAGGCCAGTCTGAGAACACAGCAGAGATCTCACATTACATCTGTTAGCTGTCAAGGAAACACTACAGGAAATGAGGTGGGGGCTGAGAAAAAATTACCGGGGAGGGGGTGTTTACATTGGGGTTTGCTCCTGTGCTGTACTTTAATCTTTTATATATGGATCAACTCACACTTGAACATGTTGACTTAGAGTCTGAATGCTTTGCTGAAACAGAAAGGAGTGGTTTGGACACTTTGAAAGTAAGATTTACACTGTAAAATATAAATGTTTATGCATATTTGGCTCAGTGCCCATTGCTCAGTAGTTAGGGCACTGGCCACACACACCAGGGCTCGTGGATTTGAACCCAGCCTGGGCCTGCTAAACAATAATGACAACTACAACAAAAGAATAACCACTGTGGCAGGTGCCTGTAGTCCCAGCTACTTGGGAGGCTGAGGCAAGAGAATCACTTAAGCCCAAGAGTTTGAGGTTGCTGTGAGCTGTGATGTCACAGCACTCTACCAAGGGTGACACAATGAGACTCTGTCTCCAAGGGAAACAAAAAAAAAAGAATATTACACTAAGTGTGCATAATTCAGCAGCTTAATGTAATTTTTAAATAAGATTTTACAATAAATTTAAATCAAGTCCATCTGCATATTTGCTAGCCAGTGGTCAACTTGATTAAGCCCTTTAACTTGTTTAAACACATCTGAAGTGGCACCGATGCTGAGGAAGATCACAGGGTCCCAAATTTATAGGAGCCATCTTCCGGGATAAGGCAATATCCAGCCTGGGTCTTCAGAGCCCACACGCCCCAGAAATTAAGATCAGAACTCAAATCAACACAGAAAGCCAGTCTTTATTATAGAATATTTGTGCAAATGACCAAAGCTACTGACTTGGCCAAGAAAAGGTAAGGTAAATAAACTTTCTTCAGAACGGGAAAAAAAATGACATTAATGCCAGTTCTTCCAGAGGTTATTTAATGACCATAATTTCAAAAAAGGTTTATAGAATGATCTACGAGAACTTCACTCTGTTTCACAAATGAGCAGGTAAATTCATTTATGTGAACTCTATATTAAGAGAAAGAGAATTTTAGAGTGATATTGTTAGCTTTGTTATCATTTATATAAACTTATATAAAAGGAGATTTCTTTGAAAACCATATTGTAGCTTGGCCTTTGTAGTAATTCTGATTTTCTATGTAATATTTATAATTAGCTAAACTAATGATATCTCACTATTCCTTTTATTCATGCATTCATCACAAAATCCACCCAAGTGCTATTGCTGAGACATTTTACTAAGCACTTACCCTATGGAAATAAATAAAATAAAACTTTCTTGAACTCATTACCAAAAATGGATACATGGACACACAAAAACAAATAAAAAAAAAACCCTGAGATATTAATATCTTTGATGTACCAAATATTATTGTTGGTACCGGAAATAAAATAGTTAATGAAATTCAAATGTCCCACACCCATGAACTTATACCACAGAGTGTTTATAAATGTTAGAACAGGCTTGGCGCCTGTGGCTCAATTGGCTAAGGCGCCAGCCACGTACACCTAAGGTGGCGGGTTCGAATCCCCAGCCCGGGCCTGCCAAACAACAATGATGGCTGCAACCAAAAAATGGCCGGGGGTTGTGGCGGTCACCTGTGGTCCCAGCTACTTGGGAGGCAGAGGCAGGAGACTCGCTTGAGCCCAGGAGTTGGAGGTTGCTATGAGCTGTGATGCCATGGCACTCTACCCAGGGGGATAGCTTGAGGCTCCGTCTCAAAAAAAAAAAAAAAATACCTATTAGGCAGTGAGGTGGGAAAGCCAGGCAAAAGGAGTGTGCAAGTTTGAAAGGCATCAAAACTCTCCTTACTATGTCTGAATTTTTAGTCAGTCGTTGCTGCTATCATCAGCGGCAACCCTGTCGCCTGCATAAGTGAGAATGTTGGTTTAATAGGAAATATGATTGGATGACAAAATAATTGTGCAAATTTACCTGATTACTTTTTCTTGACTGATGGTAACAAGGAGTATTACAAACAGGCAAACGTTCATTATGAGAATTCTGAAAAGAAAGACAATCTGAGTAATAATAATTGATAGTGGGAAGATGGAAGGGACAAGTTGCTGGGGTCTTTATGTTCCCTAGTGGACTAGTCTTGGTGGGGGAGGGGGGAACAGGTAATGTTACCAAGTCTAATACCAATAATAAGGATGAAGAGACCAATGACTGCCAGGTTAAAGATTCACCAGAAGGTGAGGGTGTAGGACACATAAGAGTAAATAAGTAACTAAGGCAGTTTCAGAAGGAGTAAACTCTTGAAGGGTCCCTTGAAAGAAAACATCTGCAATTCACTCACAAATGTTTTCAAGACTGTTTGTTTTAGGCTGCGACCAATCTTCTAATAAACTCTGAACAAATGATACAAAGCGACAAGACAGACCCAGGCCCAATATACTCTCACACTCTTGTACTTTTAGAATTAAAACCAGAACACATTCTTATACACTTTTAACAGGGCTGTGAGTGATCTAATACCCTGCAGGTTGATTGGACCTCCACTTTTATTTTAGTGGTGTTTTTGGTGATGAGTGTTGACATATATTTTTGGGCATCCCTGACACGTCAGTAGGGCTGAAGTTCCCTACTGGTTCGGTCATTTTACCAACACATGTTTCCAAGAGTTTCTGACAAGCTAATGATGGCCCAGCAACCTGGGGTCCCTGTCTAAAGTTTCTATTTCTTTGGCTTTTCCTTGGAAGTTTTTAAAAGCTTTACATAAATTATAATAAATGAGTTTAAAAAACAGTTATATATTTTTACAACAATTTATAACAAATAAGCATAACAAAAACACCATTAATAGTTAATTAATGTTTGCAGACACCAGCTAAAAATAGATATTAAAGTTGCTTACCTCTGGAGGTGGGTTTACAGGTGAATTTAAGAGCCAAACAGAATAATGCTAATTCAAAAGGAAAATGGCTATTGTTTTAAGAAATAAAGAGGACCCTCTTTTTTTTTTTTTCCAGTTCCAAATGAGTAATTGACCTTGGGTCTTATGCTGAGAGCTGGCACCCTATCTCAAAGCTATTTGTAACATAGCAACCACAGTTTTTTTGCAGGCAGAAGAAGAACAGTTTTAATAAACTTTATATTAACTTTTCAATTGCTGGAAAGAGAGGATCTTTGAAGGCAGTGGGAGATGTAGAGGATATGAGAGAAAAAAAGACTAGTAATTTAATCAGATAATTTGACAAGGTGAGGAGGGGGACAAAGTCAGTTTCTCAGTGGCCACCCCCTGGGTGAAAAGCAGCTCTTGTGTCCCAGCCACAACCAGTGACCACAGTCTGGGTTAAAATAAATTGCACATTGTCATGTTGACAGACACGAAAACAGAAATGTTGATACTTAAACTCACAAATTGAAGGTGTAGCAGGAAGTAAAGAATATATAGAAACAAAAGTGATGCCCAGTCTCAAGGATAGTGAACAGTTTACCAGGAAAAAGAAGAGAAAGGAAAACACAGAAATTTCTCCTGGATTGAAATCTCCTGAGTTCCCTAAAGGAACCTTGAAGGGACACTGAATAAAGCACTGGAATTGATAAATTAAATACAATCTTGACTAATAGGTGTTGCACAATTTTACTAATATATAAAGGGATGAATGCGGGGAACAAAAACCTACCAAGGATTCCTTTTGCTCCTTTTTTAGACAAAGACTATAGCAAGGATTAATTTGGCTGCAGCTTTGCTCTCTATGATTTAGGTGTCTACTCTCGAAGTTGAAAATCTGGAATTTTTAGTTTCTTTTTGTTAAGCTGGTTAGTTTCACTTACAGAAAATGTGCACTTTCTCACTGTTGCTCTTGGTGAATTTGGCTGAAATTAAAAAGTTACTGAAAGAGCATTTTCAAAAATTACCCTGTCTTATTTTGAACAAATTATTAGGCGGACACTAACAGATGGACAAAAAAACTACAATACAAACATTATAAAAAACAGATAGATCAATAAAGCAAAATGATAAGTGGACAGGACAGAAAACACAAATGGAATTTAACAGGCAGAAATTAGTCAGGCATGAACCTGTGGCTGACCTCCCACTCAAATGCCTTCCCAGCCATGGGGTTGTGAAATCACATTTAACTCTTTCACTTACTCACTCATACAAAACTCAAAACATACAAAAGACACACAAACCAGAACCAGCACAGCTGACTGCAAAAACCAAGACAACTCAATAAAAGACTGCAATTACCAGAACAGGACTAGCCTGCAAAGCTGAACAGTCCAAAAGACTGCTAATATTAAAACAGTCTAATAAGGAGCTGCAATCATGACAACCCCAAAACAAATAACCCAAACCAATACCAGCAAGACAGGGAGATGTCTCCCCTCTGCCTCAGGAACAGGCATCTCAGGCTGCATCCAACCTAGCCTATTGTTCCCGCAGATTCTCTAGAGATCCAGACAGGCTTACTTAAGGTGCCACAAATAAATCATCAAAACGGAAAATTTGGAAACCTGTGACCTGAGTTTTTTTTTTTTAACATGTCTGAGAGCCCTGGGGTGGAGGGACTTCTTCTCCAAGGCCTTCCCCTGGAGGTATCGGCTAGTGGTGTGTCCAGGTGGAGGTTCAAGGGTGAGGATATCGCTGGAGCCTCCAGATGAAATAACCTTCAGGTTATGAAAAATAAACTCAGACCCACTCAGATGTTATTAATTGGTGATTTATTCACACCTGTCAGGGGGCTGTTGTTCTGAGACAAGCAGCCCCAAAGTGCAGGGTTTTTTGTCTTTTATAACTTTTTTTTTTTTTTTTGCATAGCTTAAGTGAGTGGGGGGAACAAGGAATGTTGCCATTGGCAGGGTTACAGCTTGGTTGTCAATGGATACGTATTATATGACAATGATTATGATTATATAACAATAATTGATTAAGGGATACATCTTAAATCACAATGGTTATGGTTAAACAACAGTAATTAATCAAGCCTCAGTGAGTTTTCCACCATTGTTCATCTACTGAGAACTTGGGTTTTTGTGAAACTAGGGACTTTCTGTGCCTCTTTGAATTCTGGAGAGCACGGAAACGGGCTGGGAAGGCCTGTAGGGTGGAGGAGCAGGGGAACGAGAGAGGGCAGGAGGTTGCCCCTGTAGGGTGGGGGAACAGGAGCTTGCCTGTAAGGTGGGGGTAATGGGAGAAAGCAGGGGGAACCAGGGGGAACAGGAGCTCACAACCGTATGTCTGTTTTGCAATCTCTACAAAACCAGGAAGTTATTACAAGTTGTCAGGAGCCATTTGGTTCCCAAGAGAGCATGGTTTTCTTCTTCAAATGTATATTGGATTACCTTTTGCTGCATAACAGATCACCTAAAACTTAGCAAATCAAAACAACAAAGAGCTTGGCTGGTTCTGATTCTCTTACAAAGATGTTGCCAGGCTGTGGGGAAGGGGTGGGACTGCAGTCCCTGGAATCACAAATGGGACAAGAATCCCCTGCCCTCACTCATGTGGCTGTTGGCAGGGTACCCTCCTCCTGTGCCATCCACAGCTGAGGATTTGTTTCTTTTTTATTTTTAAATTAATATGAGGGTACAAATTTTTAGGTTACATTGTTGTCATTCTGAGGTAAAGTTTAAGTTGTAGTTGAACCCTTCACCTGGGGGGAGAGGGGGGCATGCTGAATACCCTGATATTGTGCACCTTAGGTGAGATCCTGCTAATGGCCCTCCCCCTCCCCCACCTGTCTCCTTCCTCTTCCCTAGACTTTATTGGTGTTCCCTCCCCCTTCCTAGACTTTATTGGTGTTCTATCATTTTTGTGGATGTGCAATTGTTTATATATTGGTTTTATATTAGTATTGAGTACATTGGATAATTTTTTTCCATTCCTAAGATGCTTTACCAAGAAAAATGTGTTTTAACTCCATCTGAGTAAACATAAAAGATGCAGAGTCCCACCAACAGTGTAAAAGTGTCCCTTCTCTCCACATCTGGGGCAGCATCTGCCATTTGGGGACTTTGTGATGTGGCCTACTCTTACTGGAGTGAGGTGGTATCTCAGAGTGGTATTACTTTGCATTTCTCTGATGATTAACAAGTATGAAATGTGAACCTCTCAACAAGGTTTTCCTAGTGACCTCATGATATGACAGCTCACTTCTCTCAGTGCAAATGGTGAGAGAGAGGGAATGAGAATGAACAAGCACATACCCAAGATTAAAAGATAAAAGACATCCCATTCCTCCTGTCACCTTTCCTTCATTGGAAGTGAATCAGAAAGTACGTTCCACACTTAACAGAGAGGGATTCACAGAACACCAGGCACAGAACCATCAAGGACCTTCCTGGAGGCTGGCCACCACACACACCAAAGTCCCGGGACATTGCTAGGCATTCAGGCCAAGCAGAACTGTATTCTCTTTGTTAAAAGAGCAACTAGACAAATACTAATGCCATTTATTTAGTAAGAGAATGAACACTTGTGGGAGGCTGGGTTTGGGGAAGGATACCGTGAGCTCAGGTACGCACATGTTAAATTTGTCAATTAAGAAAATTAGCTGAGATTTCTGATTAGAGATGTCAGGTCAGCAATTTTTTACTTGAGTCTGGGGGTCAAAGGAGAAGTTTGGAATGGAGATACTCATTCGAAAGTATTTATATTACAGACAGTAATTTAAAATATGGGCAAGCATAGGGTGGCACCTGTGGCTCAAAGGAGTAGGGCACCAGCCCCATATACCAGAGGTGGAGGGTTCAAACCAGGCCCCAGCCAAAAAGTGCAAAAAAAAAAAAAATACGGGCAAGCATAAAAGCCATGAAATAGAGAATGCAGACCAAGGGTAAGGATCCCTGAACAAAACTTGAAGAACTCAAGATCAAACAAGTTAAAGGACAGTGACCTGGCAACGGACACCAGGAATTAGTCCCAGGAGTAAAAGAGAATGAGAGGTAGTTAGCAATATAGAAGCCAGCGTGCAGATGGGGAGGTTAGCGATACAGGAGCCAGCGTGCAGATGGGGAGGTTAGTGATACAGGAGCCAGCGTGCAGATGGGGAGGTTAGCGATACAGGAGCCAGTGTGCAGATGGGGAGGTTAGCGATACAGGAGCCAGTGTGCAGATGGGGAGGTTAGCGATACAGGAGCCAGTGTGCAGATGGGGAGGTGAGCGATACAGACCAGTGTGCAGATGGGGAGGTTAGTGATACAGGAGCCAGTGTACAGATGGGAGGTTAGCGATATGGAAGCCGGTGTGCAGATGGGGGGGTTAGCGATACAGGAGCCAGCGTGCAGATGGGGAGGTTAGCGATACAGGAGCCAGCGTGCAGATGGGGAGGTTAGCGATACAGGAGCCAGTGTGCAGATGGGGAGGTTAGCGATACAGACCAGTGTGCAGATGGGGAGGTTAGTGATATGGAAGCCAGTGTGCAGACGGGGAGGTTAGCGATATAGGAGCCAGTGTGCAGATGGGGAGGTTAGTGATACGGAAGCCAGTGTGCAGATGGGGAGGTTAGCGATACGGGAGCCAGTGTGCAGATGAGGAGGTTAGCGATACAGGAGCCAGTGTGCAGATGGTTCCCAGAGAGACACAGTATTCCACACTCTTGAATGAGGCTGAGGGAAAGACAGAAAAATGCCTACCGGCTGAGTTGGCAGAAAACTCCCCAGTGACGGTGGTGGGAGCGGTGGGTGAAGGTGTGGGAGGGGACACAGAGGAAAGTGTGTTGAGGATTCAAGGACACCTTCATCAAGGCTCTAAACAAGAGAAATCGTACAGCCACAGCAGTAAAAAGAATGATGATTCAAAGCTGGGGATTTCTTTTAAACATGAAAATGAACTGCATATGATCAATTGGTGACGGAAAGGGTAGGATAGAAAGAAAACAAATAAGAAAAAGGTAATGGTTGTAAAATTCTGGGGTGTGAGTTGAGGACTCTGGAGCTGTGACAGATTGAGGGTTACCTCCTGGGCTATATAGTAAGAGAGGAAAGAAAAATAATTGATGAGGAGAAGCAGCAGGTGGGTTTGTGATGGCCAGAAAGTGGACACATTTCCAACTGATGGTTCTCTAGTTTCTCTGTGAAGTGGGAGAAGAGGTCCTGTGTGTATCACTGCTATAATTATTACTCATGTTGTGTTTCTGTTAATTAAAGAACTTTCTCAGAAATAATGTCTTATAAATAACCACATGATGGGGGAGGAATCAATTCATTCAATCATTAATAACTCCATTTGAGAAGGCAGAGGAATGCAAATATTCAGAACACAATGTATCAAATGTAATCCTGGAGATAAACCCAACATGCTGTGAGAACCAGAGGAGGGCAAAGCTAAACGTGACTGGGAGAGTTACAGGGGACTCACAACATGGAAAATATACGATGGGCTTTGAAGAATGAATAAGAGTTTGCTAGAAAGAAAGGTTGACATTACAGATGATGGGGACAGCATAGTCAAGGGCATTGATCAAGAAAAATCACAATTGTCCTGTTTTAAACACTCCAGGATTTCTGAGACATTGGTCTGGGAGTAGACACCTCACAGATACTGCTTCTGATCCAGAAATGGAAGTTCTAGCCTGAGAAATAGTTCCACAATGAGAGAAATTCATCTCAGTCAGGAATAACTGACAAATAACTATTACCTTGAAACAAAGCACAGAGATCAGTAGAAACCCAGGAAAATCTAGTTTTGACTTAATGAGTTAGTAACAAGCAAATTGCCTTCATACAAGTTTTTATCAACTGGCGTTACAAGGATAACACTCCAGTCCATGTAAAGAACACCTGAGCCAGCTCTAGAAAAGTCTGTAGTTGTCCCCAGTATCCCATTTTCTGTAGTAATAAAATTCCCAATTTGCAGTGGAATTACATCATGTGAACACAGGCCATACCTCTCAGCCTCTTCCTCTACTTGTTGTGGCAAAATGGCTAAGTGCTGGCATGGCAGTCTCTGAAATGTGCTATTAAAGGGAAAGTGTGTCCTCTTCCTCCTCTGCTTCTTGGCACGCGTGTGAGAGGCTGGCTCTCTGTCCTCAACTCTAAGGCCCACGAGGCTCACTCACCTGAGGGTGCTGGGTCAGAAGAAAGGAGGCAGCTGGAGTCCAGAGGACTGCAGGGCAATGGGGCTGATTTTTACCTATATACACAAAATTAAATCACATTTCCTATTGTGTTACTTAAGCGACTGCTTTTTTGAAATGCTATGTAATTCAGCATTTACACATTAGTTGTAACTAAACGAATACATCATCTGGAAAATAAAACTTTGTTTCTTTTGTAAGGTGTTTAGATCCATTATATATTTCTACAGGATGTCCAAATTTCCCATTTTCCTTATATATGGTGACCTTTGGAACACCTCATATATTCTTAATTCTAGGCAAAGTACTGTCTTTTTTTTAATTGGTAGATTTTTCCCTTCTATAAGACACTGTGGTAATTATCTTGTAAAAACAAATACATAGAAAGAGAACTGATCTGAATTCTGTATGTTAAATTAAGTATGTGTTTCCTGCCATGAACGTCTTTAAAACGGTAGAGACTTGCCTGGCTTTGTGCTCTGACCCTTCCAGTCTCTGAGTCAAATACTTTCCATGGATTAACACATTCAGTCCTCCCATCAGCTCTGTGAAATAGGTATTTTTTCTTAGCGCCATTTTACAGCTGACAGAGGTTAAGTAATTGGCCAGTGCCTCCCAGCTGGAGAGCGATGGGCTCAGGCAGTCTGACTGCACAGCTTGACCACGAGACACTGCTCCTGCCACCCCGCAGATGAGGATGGTCTTTCTTTAAGGGTTGTGATGCGGGCTTGGCCGAAAAAATATTATATGAAGCAGACAAGTAAATGGCTTGGCACAAGGCATTCTTGTTGATCTAGCCCTTAGTTCCTCTGTCCCTTCTTTGCTCCTGAGATAATTAGGGATTGGGTTTCCATTTTGTCCTTGGTGAATGAATTTTCTGCTCCTGACCTCTGTAACCCCAGTCCACAGGGTTAGACAGCTGGGACTTGAATATGGTTTGGACCCTTACAGCCCATGATCATCTTCCCCCTTTCGGTCCTCCTTGAGCTACTACTTACTAAGCTACGTTCAGAGCTAACTTGAGATTCCTCTCTCTTCACCCCCTACTCTAGAAAAACCAGTCTCTGGCTTGAAAACTTGGCCCAAGTCCAGACCTCACCTGCCTTTTGTTTGTCTAGGTATTTATTACTTCTTGTCCTTATTTCAAAACTCAAATTTTGGACACTCAGGACTAAGAACATTGAATTTGCTGCACAATTTGTTTCCATGGGAAAAGTACAATTAGCTTTGGTTGTTGTCGGCCACAGTCTGGACGTCCATTAGCTGGGTCCACTCCCTCTTGTATTCGTCAAACATTTACTAAGCACCTGTCACGTGCCAGGCATCGTGTTGTGCACTGAGATAAAATGAGTGATTTGCTGCCCTTGCAAAATAGTTACAACAGTAAACAATAGTGACAATAATAAACGGAAAGTTACAAAACCATGCTATGAGGATACCACAGGAAAGTACCTACTAAAATGAGGTAAGTGAGCTCAGGAGAGTTTTGAAAGCTACCAGGTTGAGTAGGAAGATGGATATAGTCACCAAGGGAGTGGAATTTTACAAGGCACAGTAGCATGGCCCAGCATGAAGCTTAGGGTGCAACAGAAGGAAGAGTCAGAGATGATATGGAAGGCAGGGTTAGCTCTCTATCAGAGATGCCTCCTTATGCTCTGCAAAGGAGTTTGGGCTTTGGAAGGAGCTGCACCCGCCAGCAAAATGATGAGATCTGCCAAGTCTAGCCAGCCCCGTAGGCCTCTGCATGTCAACCTGCCACCAGGCTAGTGAGCACACAGAAGTGATTAATGAGCTCCGTGACCACCCAGAAAACATTCCTGGCAGCTGCAAGCCCCAAGATACATCTAGGAATCTGCTTCTCTGGCAACATTTAGGTCAGAAATTAGTCTATTTTCGAGAGTTCTGCTGGTGCCTTAGTCCCATCTCTCTTCCTCTTCTCTGTTACTACATTGTTAGAGATGATTGATTCTTCTTCCTATAACCCTTCCTATTTTCAAGGGTTAATGCAAAGATTAACTGATACAAAGAAGGCTTTTCTCGCACTCAGTTTTGAGGTAAGCTGAGATTGATTCTGCAAATGCAGAAATAATTTGGTAACAGAGAATGCTTCCTCTGTGAATTGGGGGAAGACAACAATTTATCCTTGAGAATGATGTGCCGATGGCCTCTTCGTCCCCTCAGCCTAGCTCTTTTTCTGATGATGCTGGCAAGACACATTTGTAGGATGATCCCGCTGTTACCCTCTCTGGTTCCAAACTTCAGGAGGTTGATGGATGAAGCCAATCACGTTTGAGAAACCACTAGCTCTGCTGCTGTGAGTATTTAACTGCCATTTGGATCTTCTGACAGCAGTGGAATAGGTAGCATGTTGGCGCCAGGGACTTACGAGGATGGTGTTATTAATATGAGTCCTTTGGATTGAATAGGGAGTATTGGAGACTAATTGTTTGGAGATGGAGAATCTGTGTGGTCCTGAGTACATCAGATGGTTTAATATGCTCCTCATCTGGAACTTTCTAACCTGGCCTAAGGGAACTGCTTCGTTTTTCCATGTTTTTTAACATGAGAACAGCATTTCCTTCCCAATTTACAGTGATACAAATTCCCAATACTGTAACTTATGCCAAAGAAAAAGAGTACAAGCAAGGAAATGATGTCCCAGAGAAAGCGTGCACATATTTCCTCTGTGCAGACATACAGAGAATTGAGCAGCCAGACAAGGATTCATTCCCTGATTTTTTTTTTTTTTAATAAATGCAGAGGTGGTTACAAGAAGAAATGAAATGTTGCCTGGCAGAAGCAGCGGGGAAGAAGATTTCATACTGGAGAGTAACTAGTTCTGAGACGTTTTGGATGTCTTCTCACAAACAACTGATTGGAAATTAAATATTCCCCATATAAAGGAGAGACAGCTGCTTGCATCTTTGTGTTCTATTATTTCTGCTTTTCTCCTTTGATGCCTGATTTCCATGTGCTTAGAATAATTCATGAGAATTACTTTAAAGTTTTAGGAAAAGGCAATGGTAGGAGCTTGCTACCTAGAAAAATATTGCATCGCTGATTTCTGAGTTTGCAAAGAAACTCAGAAACCTTACCCCCTGCTCTGTCTGCTATAAACTTTTTATTACTAAAAACAGGGGATTTTAGAGGCAGGATCCCTGAGCATGAGACCCCAATTAACTGCGGGATCAACTAACTGTGTATCCTTGGACAAATTCACATACCTCTCTGCAGCTCAGGCATGTGGTCTGTGAATGAATGGGGGTGCTTGATAATCGTTAAGATTGTTGTGATTTAGGTTAGACATCAATGAACTCTGAAAAAAGAAAGCAGGAAAACAGGGCTCTGACAGTAGTAATGTAACTGGGGCTAAGTGGAATTATATGTGAGAAGCTGGAGTTTTTCCTTCCTCACACCCTAGGCTGCAATAAGCAGGCATGCATTTAAAGGGAAAATCTGGGAAAGTAGCAAAGAAAATACGTAGGACTAGAGAAGAAACCAAGCCAACAACTTGGGGAGAGTGGAGTTTCTATTCTAATAACTCACACCACACCCTGCAGGTCTTGTGTGGGATGGGATTACGTCTCACAAGTAGGACTCTGCCCTCTCTCTCAGACCTCATTCACATTCCAGCTCCGTGGGAGCTCACTTTACCTTGGAGAGCCAAGTAATTTCTGGTGGGAAGTTATAGGTTCTGAAATGAATGCTAGAGTCATGAACAAAAAATAGATCTTCTAAGGCCCTGGAGCATGGGCCTCTAAGGATGTCCAGAGATCATATCAGCGTTTTCCTAAATAAATTTTCTTTCATTTTGTTTGTATTATATGGAAAATCATTTTTTGACATTTTAAAATCAAACCAATAATTTATTAAGGCAACTGTACAGTGGCTTGAGGCACAAAACTGTACTTAACTATTGTCACATCTAGAATAATTGTTCTTTGATAAACACTAGGAAAATGTATCCTATTATGACTGTAAAGATCTCATTACAAATTGCTACACATTGTAGGCAGAAGTTGAGCTAGAAGATGTGAAAGCAAAGAATGTTACAATGAAAGTTACAGAATCTTTTGTTTTACTTTCGCTGCCAAACATTACAGAACATAAACAGTGCTTCTTGGGTAGTAGTGTTCTTTCCAAAAGAGACACAAAGTCAACTAAGCTTGTTTCTAATGTTTATTAGACAGTGTGGGTTTCAGGAAAAGAAACCATAATTTGAAAATGTTGCAGCTTTATGCTGATTTCATCGACAGCCATAAGAAACTTTAACTCAACCTAGCTTAAGCATAAAAAAGGAACTTATTACCGTGATACTAGGTTGTCCCATGGAACTTAAGAACATGAATTCAGCCAGACCCTGGAAAGAAAATGGAACAAGAGACATTCAGGAGAAGAACTTTCCTGTATTGGGCTCATTTCTGCCCATCTACTTTGTTCTATTGTCTCTGCAAATCATCTTCCAACATTTTTCTGGTCTACCATATACATAATAGAAATTATAGCCCCCAACATTCCTAAGTTTTTTTTTAATAACATATAAATAAGTTCAGCCACCCAGAAGGAATTTGACCTCTTTTATAATACCAGCTCCAAAATTCCTAGGGATTTTATGATTGCCCAAGTTCGGGGGACGTATGCACACAGAGACTAGTCAATGATGTCCAGGATTTAGGAGGCACTTTGTAGAAACATCTGTTCCTGCTGCTACCATTGGATGGAAGGGCAAATGTGGTTTCTTAGGAAACTGTTGCTATTACTTGGTATTACTGCATGGAAATGTACCATCCCCCCGCCGGCTCCCCAGTTCACATGTACACTACTTGGTCTCAATCACAAATTTATATGGTTCCTACGTAATGCATCCAATAAACAATGATAGAGGAAAATCAATATAATTATAATAAAACTTATTTTTGGTTAAAAGAATAGCAAAGATCGCATTGATTCAGAACATATCCTGACTGGTAAATTATAAGATGACAAATGTTTTGGGGCTTCCCTTTGTTAACTCTCTTCTTTGGAAGCAAAGGAAATTCCTTGGTTAAGGAAGGAAGGGTTGCCTGTGATAAGCGTTCTTGAGGAGCTACATTTGAGGTTGGGATTTTGGAGGATTTCTCTGCAGGGGGCTAAATCATCTTTGTAGTCCAGTTCTTATCAGTGCCTATACTTGGGCCTTGTCCTGGAATTCTATTTTCAAGCAGCCAATGAAAGAGACATTATTAAGCTGTGCTCTGTGTGTCCCCAGGTGTTTATTGCTTAACGCGATGGCTGTGGTCACTGAGCGGATCACGTGACAGAAACACAGTCATTCCCATCCAACTTTCTATTTGAAGGAAACAAGAATTTTTGAGAAGGTGAAGTAGACAATCCCATAAACGCTCACTCTACTTCAATGCAAACACTGGCTTGCTGTGAATTGTCGTTGACCTGCCAAATAGAAGGCATGACACAGATGGGAGGGGCTTCAAGGAATCCGCTCTGGAAACAGGAGAAACGGTTAGCGGTTGTGCCTCTGTTCACACCATCCCCTTCACAGACGCCGATATTTCAGCTCACACTTTGAGGCAGGTCTTAGAGAAATCGGCAGATGTGCCGTAAACTAGATGGAATGACCGATGTCTTGCAGACTGAGGTGGTTCCCAGCCGTCTTCCTTTACAGTAGGGCTGTCCAGCCAGCAGCCTGGGCCAAGTGCTGATTTCATGAGGACTTTTTTGCTTATCTTTGGTGTCGGATATCGTGAAAAGTACGCACAGACCTTTCTTTCTGCTCATCAGCTTTCCTTAGTGTTTGCGTATGTACTAAGGGCCCGGGACAACTCTTATTCTTCCAATGTGATGGCTAAAAAGAAAAAAGCCTGATGCCCCTGCCTTATGGCGGCTCGTTAGCAGACCTGGGATCTGTGCTGCCTGTGGCTGAATCTGTAGTGGAAGGTACGTGGTAGGCACCCGACACATTTGCTAATTAAGTAAATCATGATTCTATCAGAAATACACTCCTATTTTATGTCTGTGCTGCAAACGTCAAGAAAATTGATGTCCCTGGATTGTTAAAAAAAAAAAAATGCATGGTCTTTGGAAGCAAAATTTAGGGACATTCTGGTTAGGTAGAGCATTTAAAATGTTTGGCACACATGGGTTTTTTGTGGGCTGAAGACAGAAGCACCACCCGTCATTACGGCTTGCGGCAGTAATTACCTTTCCTATTTCCTGCGATATCCCTCAAGTCTAATAAAGGTCATGATACAGAGTTGGTGCTTCATAAATATTTGCTAAATTAAGTATTATAAATACATCAGAATGCAATGAGATCAAAGATTTTTGCCAATTATCTTGAAATAAGCCTTGTCTACTACCATGAAGCTCTCACCTTCATGGAAAATAGGGTTTCTTCAAGAAGTTTGTAAGAAATGGAAACAGAATATAAATTTCTTTTTTCACTATGTAGAAAAGCCTGCAATTTTCCAGAAGACAAGTCTCCAAGGCCTTCATTAAACATGAAGAAGAAGTTTCACTTTTACTGGGGATTAAAGAAAGCCCATTCGGAGCAGGAGGGGAGGGGGCTCATGGCTGACCTGGATTTTTTGGTGGGTGATTTTACCCATGCTAATCAAGTGACTTCTTGTTTTGATGCCCTGTAATAGCTGACAAGATGTTACTGGAAGCCTGTAGTGTCTTTGTCGGGGGGGAGAGAGGGGATGCTTCCCCAAACTGAAGTGGAGACAGAGCTCTGTGTGCTAACACCAAAATGACCACTTCAGTAAAGCAGGAGGATTCAAGCAACAAAATAGTCAGGGGCAACATTTTCTGTATACAAGTCTTACACATTTCAGGGAGGCTGCCCATAGCTTTCAAAAGATTTCCAATGAGTTTTGGACTTCAGAATGATAAGACCCACATTTACCCCTATATCCAATTTACAGATGACACCACAAAAGGTTTAAAAGCACTTTGGTGTAGCTTAAGTTGATGACAGTCATTTTCCTGTCCTATGGGAGGATTTAAACGAGGATGAAGGTGAAGAGAGAAAAGCAGCAGAGAAGCCTGTCAGTCCCCACGTTGAGCAGCTGGTTAGGACCTCACCCCAACCCATTCCCTTAAACTCCCACACTCTGGGAAATCAGCCTAGTCATCCCAGACCCAGGTACCAGACAACCCGGGCTCCCTACTCCCTGGAACCTGCAAAATTATCCCAACGAGCCAATCCACAGAAGCTTGTGAAATTTAGCTGACTCCATCCCACCTCCATGTACCAGTCGGCCCCTGCAGCTCCCGCTTCCTGTCCCCTCGCATTCTCTTTTGGAGCTGTCAGTGACAGAGTTGTGTCTTTCATCTGTCCAAGTGTCACCTGTTGTGACTTACCAGCAGAAGAAGAATCTTTGAATCTTACGGAACACCCTCACAGCAGTGCTGGGACGTAGACATGATTTCTGTTTTGCCGATGAGGAAACGGCTCCTCAAAGAGGAGAATAAAGTGGCCCAAATGTAACAGCCCAGTAATGGGCAGAGCTGGCATGCGGTCCACATCCGTCCACTGTTCACACACAACCCTGCCGCGTCCTGAGTTTTAAATTTACAAGTGTAAGTAGCCCCTAAATGTTATACAGATACTTCAATGATTGTCTCAGATTCCTTAGTCTTTAAGCACAAATGTGACAGAGAGAGAGATATTATGTAATATGTGATGAAGTGACTAAACATGTATATAAATATCAATATTATCACAGAAGTAATGATGATCTTCACTAACAATGAAATAAGCTGTAATATTTATGAATAAATAAATTTTCATTTATTTCTCTTCTTATGAGGTCAAAAACAAAGTTTTTAAAAAATGAGAGAGATTTAGTTACAAGAACATACATTATAGCCATGTGGAAGCATGCTGGGGCCAGTACTCACAAATTTGCGACCTATTGTTAAATTATTAGAAAATTTGCAAGCTGACAAACATTGGGAACCTTGAAATTGGTCCTGGGGGAAGGAAATACTTTACACCATGGAAATTGGTGACATTACAAACCCTGCTTTCTTTCCTTAACAGAGAGACTTATCAGCATGCCTTTGCTACATGAACATATTAGCAGAAAAAAATTAATGCCTAACAACTGAAAACTGGTTAAATAAACTGAGTAATAAATTAAGGTACATTCATGCAACAGAAATAGTATAGTCTTAAAACCATGCTTTAGACAAATAGCAATATGGAATAATATAAACACAAGATACATACATGCTAATTTTAAGTGGCTGTTTGCAAAGAAAAAGTTCAATATAATGACTTTTGATAAAAAGAAAATATAATAAGATGCAGGGACAAAAGACTAAAAGGATATATACATAAATCCTAAAAGTGCTTTTTTTTTTTTTTTGAGACAGTCTTTCTTTCTTGTCCCTAGTAGAGTACCATGGCAACATAGCTCACAGCAACCTCAAACTCTTGGGTTCAAGAGATCAAACTCTTTGCCTCAGCCTCCTGTGTAGCTGGGATTACAGGTAGCTGCCACAACACCCAGCTATTTTTCTTAGAGTTGGGATCTTACTCTTGCTCAGATCGGTCTCGAACTATTGAGCTCAGGTGATCGACCCACCTTGGCCTCAAAAGTGATTATATTTTACTGATGAAATTATGAGTGACTTTTGTCATCTCTCTAGATTTAAAAATTTTTTTGCATTAGACAGGAATTACTTTTATAAAACCTCTGAATTTCTGAACTTCCCTCTAAATGTAGGGCCCTTCTATCCTGTCAGCGACTGTGGGACTGTTGGATTGGAGCTGGCAAACACGTGCAGGGTGGCAGGTAACAGGTGTCATCATGTCAGGGTGGAGCTCAGAGTTGAAGCCGGAATGTGTGGGTCTGAGTCACAGCCCTGCTCCTTATGAGTCAGTGATATTAGGCAAGACTTGAGTGTCCCTGTAAAGCCCGGAGGGCCATACCTGCCCTGACCATCCCTGCAGGGTTACTGAAAGCATAAGAAACTTTGTTTGTCAACACGAAACAAAAGAGACATTATACAAGACTTTTTTTTTTTTTTTTTTTTAGAGACAGAGTTTCACTTTTTTACCCTTGGTAGAATGCTGTGATGTCACAGCTCACAGCTACCTCCATCTCCTGGGCTTAGGTGATTCTCCTGCCTCAGCCTCCCAAGTAGCTGGGACTATAGGCACCCACCACAACACTTGGCTATTTTGTTGCAATTTTGGCTGGGGCCGGGTTTGAACCTACCACCCTCGGTATATGGGGGTGGTGCTCTACCCATTGAACCACAGGCACTTCCCTATTATGAGATATTTTTAAAACCTCACATGTGATTTTTTTTTTTGAGATAAAGTCTCCATGATTCATTGAAATTTTCAATGCTTATTGTTGGTAAACTTTTATTTATTTATTTTTTGAGACAGAGTCACACTATGTCTCCCTGGGTAGAGTGCCCTGCCATCACAGCTCACAGCAACATCAAACTCTTGGGCTTAAGTGAGTCTCTTGCCTCAGTCTCCTGTGTAGCTATTTCTTTTTTAGAGACGGGGTCTTGCGTTGACTCAGGCTGGTCTCAGATTCCTGAGCTCAGGCAATCCACCCGCCTCGGCCTCTCAAATGCTGGGATTATAGGCATTAGCCACCGTGCCTGACCCTCGTATGTGATTTTAAACTAATTCCTCTCTTAGGCCTCTGTTTTCTAGGTTAACCACGCCAGTCTGAAAACCTCAGGTCTTCTGCTCCATCACCGCAATTGCTCATCACTCCTCACCGTCATGACTCTTCTCTGGTTTTCTCTCTCCTCCATGAGTTGTGCATATTACTCAGAGGAAAACAATCTGGTCAGCCCAGAGTGTTGACTCTAAAGTGCACTGATTTACGCTGTGATGTAATTTACGCTGTGATATAATTCATGCTGTGATGTAATTCACTCTGTGATGTAATTCACACTGTGATGTAATTCATGCTGTGATGTAATTCACATTATAAGCTCTCATTCCCATTTGCTGTCTAAGTTCCTCACAGGACTGTCAGCTCTCCAGGATCAGGCACACTTTTCTCAGCCCCTAACGTGGTCGGGGGGCACAGAGCAGTCATTTAATAAATACTTATTTGATGAACCAAAGAAATGCATACTGAACAACTCAGAAGGGATTTACAGGCATAAAGATCTGAATGCGTTTGTGACGCTGTCCACCATGGTATTCAGGAGATAACCACTGTTCCTCTCAAAGAGAGGACAGACAAGGTTGGCCTGGGACAGGGAGGTTCATGGGCATAGGTCATGTCTGACCAACCTGGGAAATGGACAGTGACCAGTTGCGAACAGAACCTGCCACGTCCTGCTGAGGGACCAACAGGAGCTGCATCTGAGCCATCCAGCCTCTCCTGTGTACCCCCATGTGTTCACCTCCCACTCCTCATCCCAAGAGCTCCATGCCACTCTGCCACGCCTAGCCATCACTTCAACTCTCTGGAAGGTCATAAAAGCATCTTTGTTCTGTGACCTGACTCCTGCTTCTACGTCCTTGTTCCCCTTAAATAACTTTAATAAAAAGCCGTTCATTCCAAATCAGTTTCTTTCAGAAGCCAGACTGCTCTCACATCCTCACCTGTGGTGTTTGCCCAGCAGGAATAGGCGCATGGGTCTGTGTACACGGGCGCTCATGGCCACATCGCTTCCTTGCAAAGTTATGCCCATCTGTCACATGAGAAGGATAGTCCCCTTTAGACAGATCTAAGAAAAAACACAAACGTAGGGACAATGAGCAGCTATTAAAAAAGGCAAAATGCTGGCATGAAGTCTAATTGGTAAGAGCAATTAATTAAACACGACGTGTAGAACAGGGGTCTAGGGCATGGCATAAAATACTGCTACAATTCATGTTTCCTTTGTCTCCAGGAGTTAATACCGGCCATGCCACACCCTGATGGAACAATAAATTCAGCTCTGCTGACGCCCCTATTTAACTGATGTCTCTCCAAGTGACTCAGTCACAGGGAAAAAACTGTGTCCCAAAGAACTGGGTGAGTTGAGCACTTAGGAGGAGAAATGAGGTGCAGGGGTGTGGAGGAATAGGATTCAGGAAATTACAAGGAAAGGAGGTTATAGATTTAAAGAGACCCCGTCTGGCTTCTACAAATCACCTTAAAGTTTATCAGTTAAAACTAGGGCGTGCTCTCTTTCAGAGCAGTCACAGCGATTTGTAAATCTCAGGGGGGTGCTGGTATCATCTCAAACAATAAACCCTGTTCTAGAATTATGCTGTGAGCTTGCACAATACTTTTTCTAAGCCTGCCTAACAATGCCATTTCAAGAAGGTTCCAGTTTGGAGATGATATCACATCCCACGGATTTGACATATTTAAGGAGAGGAAGGATTTTAAGCACAATTTATTTCTAGCGAAAACAAAATAGAAAGCACATCACACACTGAAAGGCAGTCAGGAAAATAGGCTTATTTTAGTACTTTATGTTGTTATTAGAATCCATAAAGCTCTGAAAAATAAAACGATATATGATCTTAAATCTGAGCGGGGTCAAGTAGATCTAAGAGCTTTCTGTAAGCAGGAAGTGAAGAGACGGCACAGATGCCAGTTTTGTGTGGAGGTGGGAAGACAGATCGCAATTTAATTGGTATCGAGATCGAAACAGCTGCACAGAATTATCCCTCCAGGGCTGCTGAGGTACTGCAGATCTACACCCAGCCTGGTGAAACTTCCCAGAAAAGACAGTTTCTATCCTGGATACAACGTCTTAAAAGAGGTAAGAAGGAATTCGTGCAACTTACAACTGTCAGTTTAAAAAATGTATCTGCGACTACAGAGTAGAAAGTAGCCCGTGCTAATTGGATCACAAATTCTGCAAACCTCTCATGCAGGAATTCCATCTCAATCAGCGACTGAATTCATCATGATAGAAAATGAAACCGAAAAGAGACCTTAAAGGAATGGCATTCCCTCCAGGTAGTCGATGGGTCTCTGAAGGTAAGCCAGGCCTGTTCTCCAAGCACAAGATCAGCAGGATCTAGGCAAGGAATGTGAAAGATTAATGGCATTGTAATTCAGCATGATCAGGTTTGCCGCCACATTTCATCCTTCCCGCTAGATTAGTGATGTAAGGCTCTGCCCACAAGCAGCAGGATGGTACAACGGGAGGTAAAAGCCCAACAATGTTCCTGACACACTCATCATCCCAAAAAGAAACCCGCCACTGCCCCTACTCCGTGCAGACAGAGCGGGAATGAGAGACTTTGCAAAAGAAACCGAAAATAAGTTAATACACAAAACATTTTCAGGAAGCACTATTTCCCAAAGCAACTGCAGAGATTCACATACAGAACAACTGTGGGGCTCTGCTCTGTCTGGCAAAGTCCCCTCTATAGAGGGAAATGGTCAACTGCCCTTTTATTTCATTTTGCAGCCCTCTGAGGTGTGAGTTAGTGCCCTCATGTAAAGGACAAGGATGTGACGTCTCAGAGGAGGTAAGCGGCTTACTCATGGTCCTGGGCAGCTTGACAGGAGCTAGAACCCACCTCCGCTCAAGGCCGGGGTTTCCTGTAACAGGTGCTGTAAGATGGTTCTTCTCAAACTCTGCCGAAGGATTTTTAAAAGTTACAATTTGTAATTTTTGTAATGATGCTTAAAAATAGAATTACTAGAAAAATTAAATAAAAAAGAGGGCATGCCAACTCAAATGTTTTAGGATTGTGTTTGGAAGATATACATTTATTCTGCCAGATTGCTACAAAAATAAACGTTTACCTTCAATTATCAGCACAGCAGACTGGTAACCTCGTCCTCACCTTGAGTAGCATTTTGCTGTACTGGTTCAATAAAAGTGCACGCACTTGATGGTGGCCAAACACACACACACATGGAAAACTCCTCCCAGCTTAAAAATGAGTGGAAGGAATAACCAAGCAACCCCCAGCCACTCAGTACCCCCACCCCGACTCCTCCAAAGAACATTTCCAGAAGGCGTCAGCATTGGGCCCTGTAGCAGAGTGGCCCGAGCCTGCCCTCTCTCGGGACTCGGGCCCTGCCTGTCTGTGTGTGGGTGATGCCTTCCTCGTGCTGGACTGAAGTGGATCTTGACAAGGCGCAGGGAACACGCAGGGCCCCGGCTCCTGGGATCTTACACGCCGTTATGCTCCCCTAACAACAGCTCAGAACTCTCTCCAGGACCACGCTGCCCATCCTGCCGGAGGGAGGCTGTGCTCGTGTGGCAAATACTTGGCTCTGTTAGAGAAAAAAAGTAGCAGTTTTCCTGAAGAAGTTTTTGTTCATGGTTTCTATAAAATCTTAAGACGTTATTAATTATCTACATCACGATATGGTATTCTCATTTTCACTGGGGCTGCCTTGAGAGAACTAGCAAAGACAGGTATGGCTGTGACACTCAGCCTCCTCTCCTTCTAGCTTCAGCTTTAAAAAATATATACACCTTCCTTCAATGCTACTTCCTCCTCTTGGTAGTGTCTTGTCCTGTTTTTTCCTTCAGAGTAAAATTTTTTGAACAAAATACTTACCCTGCCTGTCACCTACCTTCACGCCTCAGTTTGTTAAACTCTCTCTCTCTCACCGTGTTTCAGAAATAGCTATGGCTAAAATTACCACGACCTCTTCACAAAAATCAGGGGACACACCTAGGGCATTCTCTTATCTAATATAGCTGAAATACTTAAATATTGTTGACCAGAAGCCCATTTTTAAATTGAATGGGATAGAAAGAACTTGAAGATGAAGCAAAAACCCGAACGCAGTTCCCACCAAACATCTCCCTTTTTAGAATTTCTTATAGCTGCCTCCAAATTTCTCTTCTAAACACTACAGAAGTGTTTATAACTGCACTGGTCACTTTACAAATGTTAACTTATGTACTGACCTAATGGTCTTATGAAGTGGCTACTGTTGTCAGAGTCATTTTAGAGTTGAAGAAATTGAGGCTGTTTTTCCCCCATCAGAAACTTTTTGTTTTCCCCTCGTAAGACTGATTATCTAGACCTACCAAGCACCATCCTCGGAGTTCTCTTCACTGCTCTCCTGTGTGGGATCTGCTGTGTGCAGAACGTGGGGTTGTCTTTCTTGATTTTTTTTTAATCTCCTTTAACTCTTAAGGAAGGGCGCATGGTTTGAATGTTTGTGTGCCCACAACTCCTGTGTTGAAACTAATGCACAAGGTGAAGACTGGAGAAGGGGGGACTTTGGGAAGTGATTAAGTCATGGTGGCAGAGAACAGTGCCATTTATCAAGTAGGAAACAGCCCTCCCTAGACGCCAAACCTTACCACACATCGATGTTCGAATTCTCAGCCTCCAGAACTGTGAGGAATACACTTCTTCTGTTTATCAGCTGCCTGCTTTATGGTGTTTTATCATAAAAACCCAAATAGACTAAGGCAAATAAGTTTTATGACTCTTCGTATGCCTGAAAATACCTTCATCTGCCTGTATACTTGAGTGATAATTTGACTAGAAATAGAACTCTAGATTGGAAAGGAATTCCCCGAGAAAGTTGAAAGCACTGTTGATTTCATTCCGGCCACTGTTGTGGATGATAAGTTTGATACTAGTCCGTTTCTCCACAGTGTGATTTTTTTTTCTACTCTGAAATTTTTTAGACACGTTGGTGTTTGAAATTCTGTATGGAAGGTCAGCTATAGGTCTGTGGAAGGCATAATTCTGGGATGTTTCCAGGAATTTTCTGCCATATGAGCTACACACTCCATAGGACCTGTGCACACGAGGGGTCTTACGCTGGGACTGACTGGGTTGTGTCGTTGCTGTCAAGATATGGAGATTGACAGTGAGCCTGCACTAATCATGACCAGGGTTTGGGATAGTTGCAGAAGAGAAAGTCAGAAACTGGAAAGGCAAAAATAATTCAACATGTCATTCAAACATGGTGGAGGGTTTATCTCACAAGAAATATCGTGACCTCTCAGTGTGGAGAGAATCTAATTGGTGGACTTACAGGAAGAGTAAAAGAAATTATTTTGAATAAGGAAGTTTTTCCTTAACTCTCAAATACACTTTCCTTATAAGTTCTAGGAAGGAGAAAGGGGCAAATGAGCATTAGAATTCTCATTCTAATTCTAGTTCCTCCTTTTAGTGCACTAAAACGTAACAAATTAGGTTAAACAGGAAGCTCAGATATTACAAAAGGTCTCTAAGTTATTAACTTGGGGATCTTGGGCATTGACCTGAAATAAAAGATGAAGACAGAGATTTTTGTACCTAAATAGATTCAGGTTTGCTAGAAGTAAATTCTAATTGTCCTAAAGCAAGGGTCAGAAAACTGGAGCCTGAAGTCAAATCTGTAACCCCAACTTTTTTAATGAACTTTTTTTTTTTTTTTGGAAAACAAGCTCAGACATTTGTTTATGCCTCATCATATGATTTTGCATGACAGCCAAGGTCCAAGGTCCGTATAGCAGAAGCTCTGTTGTAACAGACTGGTCAACACAAGGAACCAGGTCTATGTACTGACAAGTACATAGGAGCATGTCCAGTCTATGAAAATTAGCTCAGGTTAAGGAGGTGGTCAGCTGTGGAGGTTCTACTGTGTCAGTGACAGAGACTATCTGGTCCACAAAGACAAACACTTATTACCTAGCTCTGTGCTGGGGAAGATTGCCTACCCTCAGTCTCAGGCAGAGAGGGTGCTCCATCCCCTTGTCAATGACTGGTTTGGGAAAGGGCATATGATCCGTGATTGCAATGAGATATGATGGGAAGAAAGTTTGGGCTTTGAAGACAGGTTTCTACTCTCTTAAAGGAGCTTGTTCTCTCCTGCTGGGCATCCTGTCTGAGGTGAGGATGGCAGAGAGGATGAGTAGAAAGGGTCTGGTTCTTGGATGATATGTCTAAACCATTAGCCAAAACAGGAGGTGCCTTGTTTTGTAAGATAATAAACATCCCTTATCGTTTAAGCCACTGTTGAGCTGAGTTTCTCCTACAGGTAGTTGAAACTCTTCTAACTGTAACCTGCTTCTAGCACCACCACGCCTTACAGAAGAGGTGAGCTAAACCAGGCCTCTGTTGGCGCGCTCTCTCCCACACCGCCGTGAGGGCTGTACTGCCCTGCTTATAGCTCTACTTACAAGGAAGGGAGGCCAATTCTATGAATCAAATGCCCCCTGAACTGCAAAATCAGGCCTATTCCAGCTTCTTGGGTCCTTTTGTCTAGCAGAATCTTCTAGAACCTTTGTGCCATGGAGAAAAATGTTTGTTTTAGAAGAAAATGTGTTTCTCTGGACTTAAGGTATCTCAAAGTTGCTTTCTTTACTTGAAAATTGTTTTTAAAAAGATAGTATTTAAATACAAACATTAACTATATTAGGTTTTCTTGTTTCTATAAATTTTTAGCACAGTTATGGATCTCAGTTCATATTACGTATATACAGGTTTTAAATATTTCACTTTTTTTTCCTCCAGGTGATGGTATAAAATCATGATAGTTTCTAGAAGCATAACATGATTATTTCATTTTGTCTCACTAATAAATACTTACTGAGTAAAGCATCTTATGTGCTGTCCCCAAGTAGTACCTTAAATTGAGTTTGGAAAATCTAGTAACTTGAACTCCTCTGATTCACCACCTAATCTACATAAATCAAGGTTCCTCGGAGAACTAATTGAAGTTATTTTCCCATTTGTAGTTGAAACAAGTATTTTTACAATGCAGCCCCCATTTCATAATAAAATTCTTGCTAGAAAATTCTGTTCTAGTATGTAATTGTGATCCTCCTGAAGGCACTTTAAATTTTGTTAGGGGCAAATCACTCTTCCTACTAGGTACAAAATCATAAAATAAAAGTGAAATTCCCAATACACCCCAAAAAACTCAGATCTCATTATTTATACGGCTGTATTTTGTCTGTTCAATCTTTTATGAAGTTTCTTTTTGCTTCAAGGAGAAAAAAATCAGTGACACACTTTTAAGAGGAGATTTTGAAGCAGAGAGTAAGTGCAAGTTAATGAGCATTTTTAGAAATTTGCTACATTTTCACATGAAAATGTTCTCTGGTTTTGGGTTTTTTTGCATCATTCCAGTTATGTACTAATTTTATCTTTCCTCAGTCTGATTCTAGCAGTGAAAGAGTAGCGGTTGCAATGTTATAACCTCTCCCTGAGATTAAATACATAAATTCATTTAACCCTGATAACAACCTCATTCTATTATATTATTCCCACTATTTTGCAGAAAGAGAAAACGAGGCTTTTACGGTAAGTTGGCCAAGGCCACAACACAGATCCTAAGAGACAAAGGCAGGTCTGTCTGAGTGGGGAGCCACCCTGCAGTGTTCACAAGGCATTCAAGGTAAGTAAGAAGAAAAAATAAATCAATGAAAAAAAAATTCATCAAAGATAAAAATTATTATAATAAGCAGTAATTGCCATAGCACGTCTATAAAATTTCCCTGTAAGTCTGAGTCTCGAAGCAGATTTTAGATAGCAGTTGGCTTAGTTTCTACCCAATCCTCCTGATGGTCTAGTCTATGTAAAATGAGAATAATGGTTATATTATGACCCATTCTGATTTATTCAGGACATTGAAACAGACTAAGCTCTAGCATCTCCATAAAATTGAACTTTTCTAAAACCGATCCCTAGATTTTCCCCACAGCAGCAGTCTGTGCTATCTCAGTCTGTGCTGTACAACAGCAAATCCGGAAACATAAGGTCCGAGGGGACAACAGGTAGGTACCCTGTCACCTTGTATACCTAAGATTGCACTTGCCTCTGTGTGTGTGTGCCCATAAAGAAATACAAACACACAGCATCACAAAAATAATAATGCTGGCTATCTCAGTGTTGAATTTTTCAAAGAATATGTATTATTAATGCAATCAGAAAAATAAAGCTATTTGCAAGATAGGAAAAAAAAAAACCCTTCCCTCTTTCCTCCTCCTTAGCACACACAGGCTTTTATATCCTACAAACTGCTTTAATTGGTTCATTCCATCTCCAGCAATCTAAACTATTTAGTGCTTATCAAGCCTTCCCAAATCTACCCGGTACTCCTCAGCCCACGTGCACTTTTAAGCTTTTCATACCTTTATCTTTTCTCATCTGTCCTTGACAGTACAGGCAAGTGGTTTTTTATCACTTAAGTGAATTTCTCACTATCCAGTGTGAAACTGCTTGATGCTTTCCATGGCTCTTATGATCAAGACAAAAATCTCCAGCAAGATCAACAAGGTCTGTGCCACCCAATTTATGCTTTTGTTCAGCCTGGTCTCAAGTCATTTTCTTTCACTCTATGTTCTCCAATTACAATAACTTTCTTTACGTCCCTTAAAAGTGACGACGCTCTTCCTTGCATTTTGAGACAAATGTTTCAGTGCATTTATAGATGTTCCCCTTTGCCTATAATTTTCCATAAACTTCCCCTATGCCAGCCTTCTGGTCTAACTAATTTCTACTCACCATTCAGATCAACATGGCTGTGAAGGCTCCTCATCTCACAAACCCACAGTACAGCGTGTCTCCCTATAGCATGATTACTTGATACTGTACATTTTTATACCATTTATAATCATTTAATGATCACTTCTATCTGTTGTACTGACTGGTTTGTAAGTTTTCTAAGTAGTTAGTTCATGTGGAATAAGTGAATAGTTGGATGGATGGATGGATGGATGGTTGGATATATTAATGAGTTAGGCTCATCCCTAGGAAAAAACAGGCCACCTATACAAGATATTTATGCATTTATAGGCTAAAGATACCTACACTCAAATGTTTATTTCAGCACATATCACAACTGCAAAAAATTAAAAATATGACCCATGCTATGATTCCCCTCAACCTCTAACTTATACATCACCTCTTCAATCTTCTGTCTTAGGCAAAGATCAGGTGACATTGTGCCAGCTAGGACTGAACATATACAGTTTAAACTCTTTAAAAGGTAAGAATTGAGCTAGGTAAACTAATCCAAGCATTAAGGAATAATAAGTTTGTGATAAGATATTAAGTAAAGTACTATACCCGACAGATCTTCTATCACTCAGTTTAGTCTCACTGGAGTTGTTTAAAGATGACACCGTTTTTAATCTTGTAATGTGAATGTAGTCTGTGTAGCTTAAATAGTCATGCTTTGCTTACCACTCATCCTATTATCTTCCCTGGAAAAATAATAAGGCATTATGTGGTTATATCCTTCTTGCTAAAATTGTATGGTTAAAACACATACGCATGCATACACACACACAAACTCTGCCAGCTTTACTGATCAGTGATCCAGAAAACAACGCATGCTTCAGATGAGCAAATTTTAGAAACTTCTTTCAGTTTTTCAAATATTCCTTGTTGAAGTGCTACATATACACAAAACTGTGCAAATCCTAAGTGCAGTCCAACAAAATCCCACAACATGAACACCTCTGTAATCAGCACCTTCAGTGCTGTTCTGTGTAGCCACATGTGTGCTTATTTAAATTTAAATTAATTGAAATTAAATATAATTTTAAAATACAGTTTGTCTCCATTTTCACACAAGATGGAATAACAGGAACCCTGTTAAATTTACCCTTTCAGCTGAAATAATTGAAAAACTAGAAAAATATGTAAAATAAATGGTTTTCATGATATTGAACCTCAGGCAACAAAAGGAAATGAAGCCTGAGAGATGTAAACCAACAAGGTGAGCCCTGCCATGGCCTCAGCCCACTGCTCAGAGGAGGTCTGAGAAAGCAGCGCTGTGGGGGGAAACCAGGCAGAGCCTGACAACCTCCTTGAGTTGGTGACATGGATTCCTCAGAGTCCAAGGACGAGGAGAGTTCCCAGTGCAAAATACCAGATAAGAGAGCCACACAGAGCAAAGTCACTGAAAATCTGCAGAGGCTCCTCAGAGGACACAGTTGAGAAAATTACTTAAGGGTAGAGAAAGAACCGCCTGAAAGAACAGTGCCTGACGCTGTTCCAGGAATAGAGTTTCTCTCCAACAGACAAGCTAGAGACTTCATCATTGACAGGGTAAGGGTTAGAGAACTAAGCGCAGCATTAGTTCTGTATCAGGGAAAACACCCTTGAGATATCATCACCCATCTCCTGTACCAGCAGAATGTGAGAGGACGTCCTTCAAGTAGAAGAAGAATGGTATCAGGTGAGACCCAGTCCTATGCCAGTGTTGGGTAAGTGTTCAGTACAACCTCTGTGGAGAATAGTATGAAGATGTCCCAAAGAACTAAAAGTCAACCTACCATTTTATCCAGTAATCCCACTGCTGGGTATTCACACGAAGGAAAAGGAGTCATTTTATCAAATGATACCTACACTCAAATGTTTATTTCAGTGCATATCACAACTGCAAAGATGTGGGTTCATCCCCAATGCCCATCAGTTCATGATTAGATTATCAAAATGTTGTATGATTTTGATACAAAATTATATTTTGTACTCAGCCATGAGGAAGTTTGTCCTAATGCCTTTTGTAATTTTTTGGATAGAACTGGAGACCATTTTCCTAAGTGAAGTATCTGAAGAATGGAAAAACAAACACGACATGTAATTGGAATTATTGGATGTGCATAGAGGGAAATAAAACTTAACAGAAGTCAAAGAGGGGATGGATAAAAGGGATAGAAGGGAGGGGGTTAAAACCCACCTAACCAGCACAATGAACAGAATGGAGGTGATGGGCACGGTCATAACCAAAACTCAAGCATTGTAACAGTGGTCTATGTAACCAAAAATATTTATACCCCATAAAACTTTGGGAAAAAATAATACATGTTATTTTTAGTTACCCACAGTGCATTTCATATTCTCTTCAAGCGAGACCATATTTTGGCTTGGAGAACAAATCTCAAGTCATACAGTTATACTCTCTGACCAGAATAGATCTGAATTACAAATAATATTAGAACGCTATCTAGAAAAATCTCTAAATATTAGAGATCTCAATAGCACACTTCTAAATATCTTAGAGGTCAAAGAGAAAATCAAAAAGAATATTTGAAAGTTTTTGAACTGAATGGAAATGGAAACAGAAGTGTCACATGTGAGGGGTATAGCTGAAGGGGTGCTTAGACGAAAGTGAGTGGCACTAACTGATGTTGGAAAAGAAGAAATCAGTGATGTGAGCCTTTATCTTAAGAAACACAAAAAGAAAGAAAGAAAGAAAAACAAACTAAATGCCAGGTAATGTCGCTTCTCGGCCTTTTGGCTAAGATCAAGTGTAGTACCTGTTCTTATCAGTTTAAATGCCAGGTAAGTCAAATAAAATAAATAATAAAGCTATTTAAAGCAGAGTAGAAATCAATGACTAGAAATGAAAAAATAATAGAGAAAATTAATGAAACCAAAAGTTGTTCCTAAAAATGTCAAAAAATTTAAAACAAACAACTATTCCCCCCCCACTGGCCAGACTCATCAAAAATAAAAGAAATAAAACAAAAATTACCAATATTAGGAATAAGACATCTAATATTACCATAGACTCTATAGAATTCTTAATCTATATAATTTATAATAAGAAAATATTATAAACAACTTTATGGCAATAAATTCAACAACTTAGATGAAATGAAAAAATTTCTTGAAAGACACAAATTACCGAAGAAATAGGTAGGCCTGGCATTGTAGCCCAAGCATGTAATTCCAGCACTTTGGGAGGCCAAGGCAGGAGGATCACTTGAGGCCAGGAGTTTGAGACCAAAATGGCAACTTAGTGAGACACCCATCTCAAACAAGTAAACTAAAAAACATACAACATAACAACACATTAGTGAGGTGTGATGGCACAGTGTCTGTACATTAAAAACATACCACAAAAAAAACTTCACTTGGAAGTGGATTCTATGAAACTTTTAGCTAAGAAATAACATCAATTCTACACAAACATTTCCATGTATTTGAATAAAGCAGAAACTTCCTCACTCATTCATTCTATGAGGGCAAAATCACTTTGGTATCAAAATCAGCTGAGGTCATTGCAAGAAAAAAGACTACAAACTGATATCCCTCATCCTCACAGATGTAAAATATTTACAGAAAATGTTTAGCAAGGTGAATCCAACAATACACTAAATTATAATACATAAGGACCAAATGGGGGTTGATTCAAGGAATGCAGGGTTGGCTTATCATGTGAAAAATCAAACAATGCTATTTACCATATTAATTGACTAAAAGCAAAAAGAAAACATAAAAATGACAGCCATATAATTATATTAGTAGATACAGAAATATTTGACTAATTCAACATACATTTTTTTACTTTGAAAATATTCTTCTGAAAATAAGGAATAAAAAAAGACTTCTTCAACCTGACAAAGGGCACCTATGCAAAAGCTTCAGCTAACATCAAAATTACTATATCATTAACCAATCAGACTGAATCATTTCCCCTAAGATCAGAACAGTGCAAGGATGTCTGCCCTCACCACGTCTATTCAACATGTCCTGATGGTTCTACTCAGTAAAATAAGGTATTAAAAAGACAAAAAAAGCATCTTTCCTATCATGGAGAAGAAGAAGTAAAACTATCTTATTTTGTAGACAACATCATTAGCTATATAGGAAATTCTTTGTAATCTTAAAAAAAAAAAACACCAAAAGCTTCATTTCCTGGTTTTCAATTCAATTCCAAATGTCTATATTTCTATTTTTGTGCTAGTTCCATGCTGTTTCGACCGCTATGGCCTTGTCAGGTAGGCTGATGTCCCCAGCTTTGTTTTTATTACTAAGAACTGCCTTAGCTATACAGGTTTTTTTTTTTCATTCCATACAAAACAAAGAATTAATTTTTCCAAGTCTTGAAAATATGATGTTGGTATTTTCATAGGGATAGCATTGAATCTGTAGATTGCTTTGGGAAGTATAGACATTTTAACATGTTGATTCTTCCCAGCCATGAGCATGGTATGTTCTTCCACTTGTTAATATCCTCTGCTGTTTCTTTTCTTAGGGTTTCATCATTTTCTCTGTAGAGGTCCTTCACCTGAAGGAAATTGTGTCCTTAATTAGTCCCTCATCTTGGCTGTTATTGGCCTATACAAAGGCTACTGACTTGTGGATATTGATTTTATATCCTGAGACATTACTGTATTTTTTGATGAAGTCCAGGAGTCTTGTGGTTGAGTAGTTGGAGTTCTCTAAGTACAAGATCATATCATCACCAAAGAGGGAGAGTTTAACCCCCTCTGTTCCCATTGGGATGCCCTTTATTTTCTTGTCTTGCCTAATTGTATTGGCTAGAACTTCCAGCACTATGTTGAATAGTAGTCTTGATAGAGGACAACCTTGTCTGGTTCCAGTTCTAAGAGGAAAAGCTTTCCGTTTTACTCCATTCAGTAAAATATTAGCTGTGGGTTTGTCATAGATAGCTTCAATCATTATAAGAAATGTGCCACCTAGGCCTATATTCTTCAGTGTTCTAATTAGAAAAGGATGCTGGATTTTATCGAATGCTTTTTCTGAATTTATTGAGAGGATCATATGCTCTTTGTTTTTGCTTCTAAAAGGAAATTAACATCTTACAGCCACCTAATCTTTGATAAACCAAACAAGAACATACACTGGGGAAAAGAATCCCTATTCAATAAATGGTCCTGAGAAAAGTGGATATCCACATGGAAAAGGCTGAAACTGGACCCGCACCTTTCTCCACTCACAAAAATTGATTCAAGATGGATAAAAGACCTAAATTTAAGGCATGAAACAGTAAAAATCCTCAAAGAAAGCATAAGAAAAACACTTGAAGATATCGGCCTGGGGAAAGACTTTATGAAGAAGAATTCTGTGGCAATTGCAAAAACAGCAAAAATTAACAAATGGGACTTAATTAGACTGAAAAGCTTCTGTACAGCAAAGGAAACAACCACCAAAACAAACAGACAATCTACAAAATGGGAGGATGTTTGCATATTTTGAATCAGACCAAAGCTTGATAACTAGGATCTATAGAGAACTCAAATTAATCCACATGAAAAAAGCTAACCATCCCATATATCAGTGGGCAAGAGACATGAATAGATCTTTTTCTAAAGAAGACAGACGAATGGCTAGCAAACGTATGAAAAAATGCTCATTGTCCCTAATTATTAGAGAAATGCAAATCAAAACTACCCTGAGATACCATCTAAGCGCAGTGAGAATAGCCCACTTCACAAAATCTCAAAAGTGCAGATGCTGGAGCAGATGTGGAGAGAAGGGAACACTTTACACTGCTGGTGGGACTGCAAACTAATACAACCTTTTTGGAAGGAAGTATGGAGAAACCTCAAAGAACTCAAGCTAGATATCCCATTTGATCTGCAATCCCATGACTGGGCATCTACCCAGAAGGAAAAAAAATCCTTTTACCATAAGGACACTCACACTAGACTGTTTTATCGCAGCTCAATTTATAATTGCCAAAATGTGGAAAAAAACTAAATGCCCACCAACCCAGGAATGGATTAACAAGCTGTGGTATATGTATACCATGGAACACTATTCAGCCATTAAAAAAGATGGAGATTTAACCTGGATGGAAGTGGAACACATTATTCTTAGTAAAGCATCCTAAGAATAGAGAAGCATGAATTGTATGTACTCAATTTTGATATGAGGACAATTAATGACCTAGTACAGGGTGGGGCTGGGGGATGGGGAGAGCAGAGAAAGGGAAGGAGGGAAGGTGGTGGGGGTCTTGGTGTGTGACACACCTTTTGGGGGCAAGACACAATTATAAGAAGGACTTTATCTAACAAAAGCAATCAGCGTAACCTGGTTTCTTTGTACCCTCAATGAATCCCCAACAATAAAAAATTTATTAATTAAAAAAAACAACAAAAGCAAAAACAAAAAAACTGCTGTAATTAATAAGTTAATTTATCCAGTGCAGGATAAAAGATCAATATTTTAAAAATCCATTGTATTTCTGTATACTAGCAATGATTAAACAGAAAGTGAATATTGAGAACACAATGCCATTTTAAATGTTATCAAAATTATAAAAAATGTATGGCTACATCTGACAAACGATGTTCAAGAGCTACATCCTGAAAACTACAGAATGTGGCTATGAGAACATAATGGAACCCTTACATAACGGACGGATGAAAACCTTACTGAGTTGCCAACATAAGTTCATAGTGGGAAGTTCACAAACTTAATTGTCAGACCTCCTACAAGAAAAATTCTGAAATTTTACTTCATGAAAACTGAAAAGTTCTGCTTATCATATGCACTTTAAAATGTTAAAAATTTAAGCCACAGACTGCAAACAATTATGTGCAAATCACATATATGATAAAGGATTTGTATCCAGAATATGTATCCAAAATCTGTAATATCAAAGCAAATATCTCAGTATAAAGTGAGCAAAACATGGACAGTTCATTAAAGAAAGCGTGTGAAGAGATCCTCAACATCATTCAACATTAGGAAAATGCAAATTAAAATCTCAATGAGATGCTGCTACATGCCTCTTAGAATCCTAAGATTATAAAACAGAACAATATCTAGTATTGGTGAGGGTGTGCAATGAGTGAAACTCTCCCTGTTATTCACTGGTAAGGTGGTACATCACTTTGGAAAGAGAAAGTTGTTTTTTTAAGTTATACACGCACCCATCATTTGATCTAGAATTCCACTTCATGCTGTTTATACAAGAAACATAAAAACCTATCTTCATGAGAATACTTGTATTTGATTATTTATTAAAATCTTGTTTGTAAGAGCCAAAAAATTGAAAGAGCCTAAATATCACCTGGTAATTTGATAAACAAATTGTGATATGTTCTCATAAGGGACACTACTCAGCAACAAAAGTGAATGAACCTCAAACACGCAGCACACAGAGGCATCTCAGGAAAAGGAGGCCAGAGAGGAAGGACTAGAAACTTTATGATTCCATCAATAAGAAATTTTAGGAAAAAATCATTCCAGTAAGAGAAATCAGATCAGTGGTTTCTGGGCGCCAGAGGCAGCGGGAAGGGTCTGTGAAGATGCGGGATAGGACTTTGGGGGTGACAGAGAGACGGGTCCTGACTGTGTGGTGACGTGGCTGGATACGTTTAAAAGCCCATCTAATTATACACTTACAATTGGTGGATTTTACGGTATGTAAATAATTCTCCATTCAAGCTGACCGAAAGGAAATAAAATTGGCAAATATTTGCGAGCTGGCTGCATCTGCTTCTTACAGTTCGTTTCCCGGTAGATGTCACCCTCCCCTCCACACTGCTCCCACCCCCGTGCGAAGGCTCAGATGCGCCTTCTGAGGTTTAAGACCCGGCCTTCCGTTCTGCGTGGCCCTGTCCTCTCTCTTCGTCTCCCTCTGGGATACAGCCTCTCTTCAGTGTCTACACCCCGAGGTCCTCACTGGCTCCTCCTTTTTCACTTTTAGACACGGTCCGGGGCAACAGAAACATGCACTGGCCGTAGGTTCCGCTATTTCTCTCCCTCCCCTCTTACCTCCCCTCAGGTAACTCCTGGGTATAGAATATTCCTTGCGTCTGGGCTCACGCTGTTTTCTTGCCCAGATTCCTTTTTCTATCCCTTCACCTTGCCTCCATTTTTATCTGATTGACACATAAACATCATGTCACCTGGTCCTCTGGGAATTAGTCCATTACATACAGGTGTTTGCTACTTTGGGCCTAAAACTTTATTTTTCTGTTCTGCAGTTTGCTCATTTCACGTTGTTTTGAGATCAGCTTGTTTTGAGACTGTCTGGAAAGTATGGAGTTTGTGCCCTAGGTAAATATTTTATATCAATATTGAGTGGCTTTAGATTTATAGAACATAGAGAGCTTTATAATTTATAAAACACGCCTAAATGAAAGCATTTTGAATGCTGATTATGAGCCATGAACAGAAGTTTAAATTATCTTGGGGGCAAACTTTTTTAATAGCTCCAAGGCTGGTTATTAGAAACACTAATCTCTAGAACTATTTGCAATTTGTATTAGGTAGTATTTAATGGGATAATTAGCTTTTAAAAGTTATAATTCCTCTGGCTCGGCGCCTGTGGCTCAATTGGCTAAGGCGCCAGCCATGTACACCTAAGGTGGCGGGTTCGAATCCCCAGCCCGGGCCCGCCAAACAACAATGATGGCTGCAACCAAAAAATGGCCGGGCGTTGTGGCGGGCGCCTGT